>VOPJ01009185.1:0-15251 GCA_014673585.1 Semibalanus balanoides
CCAGCAACTGGTGCAGCAGCACAGTTAGACGACTTCTCGCGTGCGTCCCAGCCGCCAGCCATGTCTATTTTTACAGAGGGCTTGTGATGATCTGACCGAGCATGTGTTGTTGTTAGCGGAAATGCCGCTGCGGTGATTCTAGGATTCGTGCGGGGCGAGTTCCAGCTATCGGCAGGGGGTTTCTGGTGAAGGCCGCAGCGCCAATGTGGGCCTCTGTTCCGAGTCTGCAACTGACTCGGTCAGATGTTAAAATGTCAGCGTAGTGGTAGCCATGGCAACCGTCGGCGTCAGTGACAGTTATGTTTATCTAGTACGTCGAAGTCATTTCACGAACAGAAATCGCCGAACTTACGGACCTACCAACTTAATAATAGACCCCCTACATCACCCACCTCACCAAACGCTGACATAGAACGCTGTCGTTGGACCAGCGCGCTCGGGAGAATGACATCACACAATTCGTTGTAAGTTAATAGCGTGGGAGAACTGTCAGTGACTACCCCTCACCTAGGGAAAACCCGCGGCGCCTCACAGCTGCTGCGATATCCCCACCACGCCTGTCGATACGACAGAGGCTTTATGTTCGATACGACACAGGCTTTATGTTCGATACGACACAGGCTTTATGTTCGATACGACACAGCGCTTTGGTTCGGATACGACACAGCGGTTTGTTGCGATGTAGACGTGGACAGCAGGAGCTTTATTGATCGATACAAGAGACACAGGCTTTTAATGTTCGATACGACACAGCTTATGTTCGATACGACACAGCTTTCAATGTTCGAGTACCGTTGTACACAAGCTTTATGATCATAGCCGGATGCATCTAGGCTTTATATGTCGATTAGCGACAGCAGAGCTTATAGTTCGATACGACACAGAGCTTTATGTTTCCGATACGACACAGTGGCTTATGTGATCGATACGAACAGGCTTTATGTTCGATACGACACAGGCTTTATGTTCGATACGACACAGGCTTTATGTTCGATACGACACAGGCTTTATGTATCGTCCCTATCCGAGGCGGCCTGAGCACAGGCACGGGTGGACCAGTTCAGATCACGAGAAGGGAAGTCGATGAGTACCTCCACTGATTCCCGTACTCGATCTACCCTGCACGTTAAATGTCCACCAATCGTGATCAGAACGAGACAGAGCGGCCTGAACTCAGCTCTACAGCCCAGCGAAACGGCCCAGTAAAACAGCTCTAACTAACCCGACCCGGTAATCCCATCCCCTGCCGCCAACACCAGCGGAACTGGCCGGTAAAACTCGGAACGACTACGAGCCACAGACCATTCACGTAGCGAACCGCCTGGTTAGCCTCGCCCGCACGGACAAAGGCAGGCGTGACCAAACAAAACGGACGATGGCGTCCGCGTGACTGGGCGAAGATAAAGAGATTGGCCCGCATGGCCGGCAAATAAACACACCGGTCACTGAGGAAGGCTGTGTGGAATGTAAACTCAGCGCCAATAATCCAACACATGTCAAAAATGTGGCAGATATCGCACATTCAGTGATACTACGTTAGACTTTTGGGTCTCACACTACGTTAGATAATGTACCATGACATAATTAAGGCATAATCCAGCCTATATCTAGGTTTCGTCTTACACCCAAACCTAGCATTGGCTTGGGCTCCAGCCTCTTGACAGAGTATGAACACGTACAGAATGCACAACGCTATGACAGTGGACATAGTCACGCCCACTCAACTATGTTGCATTATTCCCTGTGCACCTATTCTGCCTACACTGACCATACATAGCACGGCGACACGACAGCTGATTTATCCCCTAACCAGCCGTTCTCAGCCCCCCTCGTTAGCCGGGTGGTGTCCGGGACTGACCTTCATCTTTGCTCGAGTAGAACGAGGAGGCCGGCTGTGGCAGGCGACTCACAGTGGGCCGCTTCCAGCCGCGCCAGTTGGTGCACGCTGACTCCTGCTCAGAGACCCAGGAGCAGAGGCTGTCCTCCTCAAACCTGCCGGGTCACACGGGTCAGGTCAGATACACAGAGCAGAGGCTGTTCCTCCTCAAACCTGCCCGGTTTCAAGTCCCTGTCAGTCAAGATACAGCAGGGAGCAGAGCTGTCGGCTCCTAACCCTGCCGGGTCTCACACGGGTCAGGTATCAGACACCCAGGAAGCCAGAGCTTCCTCCTCCAAGACCTGACCGGTCACACGCGGTCAGGTCAGAGACCCAGGAGCAAGGCTGTCCTCCTCAACCTGCCGGTCACACGGGTCAGGTCAGATACACAGAAGCAGCAGCTGTTCGCTCCTCAAACCTGCCCGGTCACACAGGTCAGGTCAGATACACAGGAGCAAGAGCGTCCCCTCAACCGCCGGTCACACGGGTCAGGTCAGAGACCCAGGAGACAGAGCTGTCTCCTCAACCGCCGGGGTCACCACGGGTCAGTCAATACACAGGAGCAGAGGCTGTCTCCTCAAACCTGCCGGGGTCACCGGTTCAGGTCAGGTCAGGACACCCAGGAGCAGAGGCGTCCTCCTCAAACCGCCCCAAGTCACGTCAGTCAGATACCACAGGAGCAGAGCTGTCCTCCTCAAACCTGCCGGTTCACACGGGTCAGGTCAGTCGAGAGACCCAGGAGAGAGGCTGTCCTCCTCAAAACTGCCGGGTCACACGGGTCAGGTCAGAGACCCAGGAGCAGAGGCTGTCCTCCTCAAACCTGCCGGGTCACACGGGTCAGGTCAGGTGCAGAACCCAGGAGCGAGAGGCTGTCCTCCCAAACCTGCCGGGTCACACGGGTCAGGTCCAGGTCAGAGACCCAGGAAGCAGAGTTGTCCTCCTCAACCTGCGCGGTTCACACGAGCAGGTCAGTCAGACACCCAGGAGCAGAGGCTGTCCTCCTCCAAACCTGCCGGGTACACGAGTCAGGTCAGTCAGGAGACCCAGGAGCAGAGGCTTGTCCTCCTGCAAACCTGCCGGGTCACACAGGTTCAGAGTTCAGACACCCAGGAGCAGAGCTGTCCTCCTCAAAAAACCTGCCGGGTCACACAGGTCAGGTCAGACCACCCAGGAGCAGAGGCTGTCCTCCTCAACCTGCCGGTCACACGGGTCAGGCAGAGATACAGAGGAGCAGAGGCTGTTCCTCCTTCAAACCTGCCGGGTCACACGGTCAGGTCCAGATACACAGGAAGCATGAGGCCTGTCCTCCTCAAACCTGCCCGGTCACACAGGGCAGGTCAGGTCAGAGACCTCAGGGACAGAGGCTGTCCCCTCAAACCTGCCGGTCACACGGGTCAGTCAAGACCCAGGAGCAGAGGCTGTCCTCCTCAAACCTGCCGGGTCACACGGGTCAGGTCAGGTCAGACACCCAGGAGCAGAGGCTGTCCTCCTCAAACCTGCCCGGTCAAGTCACGTCAGGTTAGGTTTATAAAGTCATGACAGGTCATCTCAGGCCCTTGACAGGCCAGGTCGACGTAAGATCAGCGTCAAACTGTCCAGAAGCCGCACGGTCTAAAAGATACCAGTCCAAACGAGCAGAAGCACAGCTTGTCCTTACAGTTAGCCCCGAAGGTCAACTACGAAGGTCTCAGTGGAGCTTAATAGCCGCTCCTGCAGTGGACGCTCTTAAATACAATACAATACAGGATAGGATCAGTTCAACGCCAGGTAGAAATGAAGCTACGATGAAGAAAACAATTCAAGGATATTAGGAATAGAGCCTAGTGTAGGTTAGTTGAATTGATCAGCTTGCCACATTGCAGACGAATTTTGACAAAGGACCGTGATAACAGCAATACCTACATTATGGATTCTGTATGATACTGCACCAAGTACATTTCATTGTTCATTGTTCAGTACTTCATAAAACGATACACATAAATGAGGCAGACAGGATTCAACCGGTTAGAGTGGCTCTGGACAAGGGTAGAATCAAACGATGGACCCTCGAAATTGGTAATGACTGAAAGAAACACGGAGTGAGCCCCCAAGTATACAAACCAAGGCTCTAGAATTCAAGATTAGGCCATTCCGGCCATATCACAAACAGGGTGTCAAGCCCTGATAGAATCGTTGGACGAAGTAGTGTTTGGCATTCCAAACGCGTGTCATGTGGCCATTAACAGAGTTCAACCAGTATGTTTTCGAGTGCAACTTCTTTGCAGCTCAGCGTAACGTAACTCCAGCTCCCTATAATGCTTACGATAAGACACACGCCCAGGATAAGACAGAGCGACTGACTGCATCACACCACGCACAGAGTTTGAGGTCACCGGCCACAAACCCCGGCCGGTAAAAACCGGCGCTGCGCCGCGCGGGTCAGCACTGCCTACGCAGGAGCGGGTCAAGGTTAGTCCGACACGCCTGCCCGGTCTCACACTCAGCCTCCATCGCCGCTCAGTGCAGCTGGCACTGCCCACAGCCGGGGTGTTGAGAAGACAGGCGATATGATAGTTGGGATGGGATTACAGCCCTCGGTGCATCGTCACACAAACACGATGTACGTGCCACGTGTGTGATGTTATCCGACTACGAAGGTCGCACGGCAGACGACAGACGCTGGCTTGCGACAGACGACCCAGCAACGGTGACCCGATACTGCGTCCCGATCAACTGCGTCCGATCAACTGCACCGAGCCGGTACAGTGACGTCACCTACACACGTCCCCGTATATCTCTGTCAGACAGCGCGGCCGCCACAAACAGTACGTACTCAGAGTACACAGTATCTGACGGCCTAGTATGACGGCATGACAACCAGACCGATACGCCCGACGGATATGATACAGCTCTGGCCATGAATGCAACTGATAAGGCCCATTCAACGCATGATACATGAGACAATCATTACCATCACATATAAAGGCCACTACCTAACCACCCCATGACAACACACACGCCTGCATTACATGACGCCTTTTCATCACAAATTCGAATCATTGCCGAAGGTTGCACCGCTGGCGTCATCAGTCATCTCTAAGCCCGACTGCTGCAGCTCACAGTTACACAATTACAGACCACTCCAGTCTCCAGACGTCGCTGGATCGGTTATACGGGCGACCAGCCGGTACCAGCATACGAGACCAGCCGGTACCACCACGCGAGAGTCGCGCTGTTTGGCAATCAGCCAGAGATGGACGGCTGGACCGAGTGGCCACGGTCATAAAACGGGATCGATAAAACTACGGCAGAGCGTGGCATTACACGGCGAACGAGTATCGGCAAATAAGCGAGTAGATTAGTGTACGTATAGTTGCTTCATGAGCAGACAAATCGATTACTAATTCAATGCGAAACGAAAAATACAAATAAACAAACAACAAAATTGACAAGGATATGCGATTCAGCGAGGGTGTGCGAAATACGATCGACACACTAACCAAAACCATGATCGTCAGACTCACAAATGTTTTTTTTTTAAGAAACACACTAACAAATGTTTCTGAAAGTAACAAACTAACAAATGTTTCTGAAAGTAACAAGCCAACAAATACTTCTGAAAGTATCAAACTAACAAATGTTTCTGAAAAATGTTTCTTAAAGTAACTAAGTAACTACTGCTTCTGAAAGTAACAAACTAACAAATGCTTCTGAAAGTAACAAACTAACAAATGTTTCTGAAATAACAAACTAACAAATGCTTCTGAAAGTAACAAACTTAACATTTGCCTCTGAAAGTAGCCGAAGCCGACAAACATTGCCGATCGCGGCACTGAGACCCAGTCATCTGACCCGTTGCCATACAGACAGCCCGCCCGGCTCCCCACTCCCATGCCACCGTCACCGGTCGATCCGCACGGAGACCACAGACCAGGCCAAGGCCTTCAAGGTCGGCCGGCAAGGCTCATAGACACCGAGCCAGCTGACTGAGCCCGCCGCCGCTCGCTGATGTAGGGTGTTGGGCGCCGAGTCAGGAGGCTAATCTGTGTGTGTGTATGGTGCTGGGGCAATATTTGGATCGGTAACACGCGCGATGCGACCAACACTGTGCGACTATAGGTATAGATAGTTAGGAAGAGACTGTGCTGTGGGCTCTCCTCCACCCCACTGACCAGCACCTCTCCTGTTAGCACGTGTCAGGATGGAGACCTGCTGGAGATCGGCAGAGAAACAGTCTGGATGAGAAGGAGAGGAACAGAAGGTAAACAGCACTCTACTGAGAACTCAAGGAGTCTGTCATGAAGACTGAGACTCTAAGAGTCTGTAATCAAGTGGAATGTCCTGAGGACTCTGGGAGTCTGGCATATCCTGAGGACTCAATGAGTCTGTCAAGAGGACTATCCTGCAAACTCTGAGAGTCTGGCATCAAGAAGAGTCGAATTAAGAATCTGGGATTCTGTCCTCAAGGAGTCTCCTGGGGACTCTAGGAGCATGTTAAGATGACTCTACCGAGGACTCTAGGACCCCCAGTGCTCCGGAGCGTCCTGTTCTCACCTCCCCAGCGTCCTGTTCTCACCTCCCCAGAGACTCATTCTCACCCGTCAGAGTGCTCGAATGGCAGCTGGTCGGCCGGGCCAGAGGTGCCCGGGGGGGGGAAACACACGAGGGCGGCGGAGACCAGCCGTTGAAGGAGGATCGCTCATCTGTACTGTACGTGGTGGGATTCACAACACGTTCAAAACAAGCTGTGTTTATAGAAACGGGCTGACAACAGCAGCTGCAGAAGAGGTGCGGAAGAGGCTGGATCACAGAACCGATGAATATTGCACAATGGCATGGTATCAGCCAGCAATGGCACCACTTGCTAATAATTTCCGGGCGTGATGCGGCTATCTCACGTCAGTAATCTTCATTAAAACTTGGGAGCAATAATTACCATTAATTGGTTTCATGAAAAATGTACCTAATTATTGCCATAAATGTGCACTTCTAGAACATTTATGGACATGTGTTTCCCAGGGTACTGACTCAACCCTGGTGTTCCTAGAAGAGGCAGTTGTGAAGTCGCTAAGGCGTGGGCAGTGGGCACATGAGACGCCACAGAAGCGGGGAGCGGGTCGTGGCAAGAACACGCAGCCGAATCCTCAGCCAGTTACGAGTTGGAACAGGTCAAACCCGTCTTCATTCTGTCAGTTAGGCATTAGATGTGCTAACCCGCGAGTTACTGGGGGAGGCTATTTATAGCCCTCCCCCTCCCATTATTTTGCAATATCTCCTTAACAAAGAGCGTAATCGTCACCAAACTTTCAGTACCTTGTTGCACATCAATTTCACATATATTGGCTGAAGGAAAAAGATGATGCTAAGATAGGTCAACCGGAAATGACGTCAGAGTGACGTCATGTTCTAAGGTGTTTGATGAAAAATAAGGTTTCGCGGAAAACGCTGTCAAGAGTGCACTTTTATGATAGAATAAACTGGCATGAACAAAATGGCAGATCATAGACTCGGCTATCAAAAAGCTATTACGGATTTTGAGATTTCTCTGAAATTCAAAATTTTGACAAATCAATATGCACTTGTTTTTGTTTTCACAAAATGTTCAGCAAACTATTATAATTATCAAAAAACCGAAATACATATGATCGAGACGATTCCAATGAATATGTGTAGCAATCTTTAAGTCCATATCTTTAAAAATGACTGACTTGCGACCATTCAAAGACAAAATTCGACCACCTCTACAGCATTACCATGTATAAAAATTGAATCTATTTATTGCGTTTTCCTTCAAATTGTATGGAACAAACAATGTTTCAATGTCATTTTTCGCGTTCTAGTCGAAAACAAACCCATAAACATGTGCTACAGCTCCTCATGTCCGTAATCTGTAGCTTTACCTCGTGACCACGGATGAACTTGACCTGACCCAAGGTCATCAACAACTTGGAATGGTACTTTGAATTGTCATGAACACGAATCATACCGATTTATTGACAGCTTATGCGTTTAATATCGCATTTTTGCGCAACAATTCCATCCATCAGACTTTGATGACACGATCAAACATTTTGTCTTTGACGTGACCTATGACGTCATCGGTGACCCTGAGGTTAACAATATTGGGTTTCCCTCGCTTCGACAATTTTTGCATGGCTATTGAATGCCGTTGAATTTGTCAGATCGGTCCAATAGTTTCGGAGATCAGAGGGGGATATAAATAGCCCCCCCAACCAGTAGTCCGCGTTACAGATAACCCTAGTAACTCGCGGGTTAAGACAGTCAGCATCCTACCAGGTCACAGGTGTTTGGCTTGTCAGGACGGTTTTTGGCCAGTCAAGACCGTCTCGAGCGATAAGAGTGGAGCTTTGCATTCGTCCAATCGTCGAACCGTACGCGTATGACTCCACCCACTGCACCTCGTCAGCCAATCAGCATCGCGCCTGGACAACGTAGTCAAGGTCGTAATCGCCTCAGGCGAAGAGACGAAAAACTGTCAAACACTCAACAACCGCCTTCCGCCTTCCAAGGAAAGGATAGGTGTTAGGTGCTCTCGGAGACTGATTAGGACAGCAGCAAGGGAGTGCGGTCGGGCAGGGTATATCGAATGTACGATCTTCTAGGATTATGAATGTCACACTGGCAATGTCAGCTGAAGTTACCACTTGGCAAGAATACGGCGTGCTACATCAGTATTGTAGAACCGTAACCAGACACCAGTGGTAAAGTGAAATGCCTGAGCGATGTTCTGAGTTCCTTCCAACAGCAAATGATAGCATGTCCACCAGTGACACTGGTTCTTATCCCTGCCCCCTCTGCCTTAACCCGCGCCCCACTGGGGGGGTTTGAACACCCCCCCCCTCATGTTTTATCAAGATAATGAAAAAACGGCGGCGCGTAGCGCCGCCAAATTTGGCATAACAATTCACTGATTCTTTCCGGACATTTTGCAAAAATTCAAGTTTCGTGTCAGGTCAGAGTCAGGCACCAGGTCAGGTCAAGTGACCCTAACTACAAAAACGTTTGGCGGTCGTGCCATGACTACAATTTCTAAGGGATCGATATCAACACTTTTAGGATTAATTAAAGTCCATTAGTTATCTAAAAATGTATTATTTGGATTTTTTTGTATGCGAGATGATATTGGTCCGGGTCAATTTGCGATCTCCGCCATTATAAGTCAATGGAGAAATAATCAAATGCTTTCATTGTCGACGATATCAGTCCATTTCCTTCTGGATGATGTTATATGATATTATGTATGATCCAAGTGCAGGTTTTTCTCAGGGAACATTACGGGGTCATCCTGATATTCACGAACGATTTGACACAACACCTGTCCCACGGCAAGGTGATCTTGTACGCAGATGACGCCCAGTTCCTGGACACTGAAGCACCATCAAACATGCAGGCCCTAAAAACACGAAGTGGAAATCAATCTGGCTATTGCAATCAAATGGTTCACTCAGAACCAGGCTTAACCACATAACCGTCCCAAAACTGAAATGATCATTCTGAAATCTAGCCGTCAAAAATCGACACCAATTTTACAGTCCAAGTTCGGAAGCGAGAACTCTGCACCTTCCTTCCAGTGTCAAGGTCCTGGGCGTCACCATCGCCCTCACTAACATGGGAGAAGCATGTATCTGTTTAGTTGATTCCAGCCGCTGCTATATGATATTGGTGGGCTCTGGCTAGGATGCGTTACAGAGTGCCTAAGGATACAAAAACGTTGCTGTGGAAGCACTCGTCTTCCGCACACGTGCGGTAGCATTAGAGTATCAGTGTGTTGGGGCCGCTGTAAGGGGAAGCAAAAAGAAGCGTGTCCAAAGAGGCCTATCAACTTCGGTGCTCGATTGTGACCGGCCTAGGCCGACGAGAGCAACGTGCGCCATGCTCAGAAAGCTTGGGATGGGAGCGAGTCCGACCGAGTGCTAGATGACAACACGATATCTCGATGTGCGCCGGCCTTCTGACAGAGTCAGATGCCATCAGAAGATATACTGCGGAAGAAAGTAGTTTATCGTCTGCAACAGTCCAGCCGCAGCACACTCAGAGACGACCGAGAGTGGCTCAGCTGCGCTGCACGAGTACGGAACTGAAGTTGCAGCGACGTGGTTTTCTGTGTAGGGCGGCCAGGACCTGGAACAGCACGTTGACATGAGGCATGTGTGTAACTGAGTCTGGTTGGCCGGTGGGTGTCGATTACTGTCTAGACGTGCGATGAGTAGGCGGTATCAGTGTATCATGTTGTTTTGTCATATTTCGCTGGGGGCGCGATCGAGTCAACTTTTACATCATTCATCATTTAGTAAATTCTAAATCGCAATGTTGCGTAATATACATTTCGTGCATTTTTAAATGTTTGTGTTCAGTGTATGTTTTTAGCGTGTGTTGTATGTAATTGACGTGGATACCAATAAAATCCACTTTGTGGAGGTACTCCGAATATATCATCTATCATCTATCTATCTATTCTGAGGTCCCAACACATTTTTCGTCAATAACTCTGGCCATAATGAAGATAGAGAACTGCAACTACACCAAGTGTGTTTGATCTCGTCAAGACGCATCTACTGATATGAACATGACCTACTTGGGTTCACCACTTGACCTTGACCTGAGGTCATTTTTTTAGTTGACCTAACATGATGAAATTGTACATAATTATCAAAGCGGCTTGACGAGACAAACACGAATGGCCGTGAACAGTATGGCGTTATCTTTGTTAGGTAAAAAGTTATTCACGATAATATTTTTTTGTCAAAATCAGCTTTTATGACTTTAATGACTCTAAGAGCTAAAATATTGACTCTGAGGTCAATTTTTGAGGACATACAGTGCGATTGCAAATTTATTGACTAGCGATTGTCTTTGAACGTTTCCTTTCTAGATAGCATAGTTTCCGAGATAACATTTAGGGGTTTCTGGAGCAATGTCCTAAAACTTGAAAATTTGACCTTCGATGACGCTCTGGTGACCTGAAGTTTTGACGTGAGCGAAAAAAAATCTGAAATAGTTCGAAATGATTTTCTGATAAACGTTCGAAGTGTCTTTTGTTTTCGTCTACGTGCCAATGAAGAGCCCGAGATCTAGAGGGGGGGTGTTCAAACACCCCCCCCCCCCCCAGTCTGGCGAAGGCAATGCAGAGGCCCAGTGGGGCGCGGGTTAAGACTCCTCCCCAGTCCTCATTAGATTCCTCCCCAGTCCTCATTAGACTCCTCCCCAGTCCTCATCCCCGTCCCTCTGTCCTCCTCCTCCCGCTCTCTCTCACCTGTCCGAGTCCTCGAATGACAGATTGTCGGCGTCGCCATTGCCGTTGTTGCCTTCCCAATCGAGCATGAGGCGGCGCGCCCGACTTCACCACTGACACACTGACACTGACACTGACACTGACAGGTCACTGGAGGTCACCAGTGAGGTCACCAGAGGTCACCAGACCCACAGACCGCGCTGGGCGCTGGCCGGAGCGCGCAGACCGAAGAACACAACGAACGCTGAAACAACAGAGAAAACGGTGTCAATAGAGTGATTGCATAAAGCCGACACGGATCAGGCATTTCCTATGAAATACTGACCAGTACACTGATCAGATATTTAAGTTGTGGGTCTGTAACTAAGCAATTATAAATCAGATTATCGTACAACTAGTAACACATCTGGAAATTATACAATATTAAAAAGGCCGGATATTTAGTAGAATATACATATAAATGATTATACATGCCTTTTAACTGAATTCAAAACAGTCGGCCAGCACTCTAATTTTATATTATCAGCTCTATTTATTGAGCGATTCAGCACTAGACAACAAGCATTAAAAAATAGATTAGGTTACCTAAGGATGTATGTTATATATATATAATATATATATATATAACTATATTATTATATATATATATATATATAATATAATATATATATATATATAATTATATTATATAGTATGTATATATTTTGTATTATCTATACTGTATCCTGCCAGTGGCATATAATTCATAAACTTACATTGACCCATCTTGAAAGGGACACTGCCTGCTCCAGATGATATCGCAAAAGCAGGCTTAAAAAAGTCCTAGGGACTAACTATTATTTTTAACCGCCATCAAAGGCTTACCAAAGCAGCACAAATACAGAAAAACAGCTTATTTCACTTTGCATACGAATCTAAAAATTGTTTGTTATTTCTACTCACCGCTACACCATTTTGCATTCATATTGAAAAATATAAAGTTCAATTTGAAAAAGATTAAATTAAATTTGAAAAAGATAAATTCAAATTGAAAAAAGTTCAATTTGAAGAAAAAAATACATTTGAAAAAGATAAAATTTAAATTGAAAAAGATAAAAATTCAATTTGAAACAACTGATGTTTGATTTGAAAAAGACCAAATGCAACTTGAAAAAAGATAAAAACAAAACTGAAAAAGATCAAATTAAATTTGAAGACAAAATTCAATTTGAATAACGTAAATGACTATGCATAGCTCATCATTACGTTAATTGTTTAAAGCTGCTGTGAGCAACGTGATTCTTTTTAAAAGTATAATTTAAATAGTGCCCTTAACCACATATTAAAGAAAAATCAAATAATTATAAAAATGACTATGTATTGACATTTTGGCCACAGGCTTTTTCAAAACAAAACATATGTAATTTGCAATGTCTACCTACATGAAAACTAAAGCTCACAAAATGTAATGTATTATCCTCACATTATGTTTGGGATAATACACAGACTGAGCATACACTTGTTTATTGAAGTGTCACTGTACCAATTACATGAAGACTCAAAATATGAAGTCAGGAAAATATGAAGTCAGGTAGACGAGCAGGATATAATATCAGTGGCGTCGCCAGGAATTTTAGGTTGAGGGCAGCATTATTTTTATCAGAGGACAGAGCAGTGGTAGAGCCAAGTTTCGCTCCTCAGCCATATGCTGTTGACCGTGGGGTAGAGCCGGGTCGTCAGAGCATTGCATTTTATACAGTGTAAATTTGTTTTGCTCAAGGATCATGCCGCCCCTCCTCCTCCTGGCTATATCCTTATACCAGACATATGTGCGAATCCCAAAAACGGATCCAGTAAAGAAACTTGATCACAGATTTAATGCCTTACCTCACCTTATGGTCATCGGGTCTGTGAACGACCTGTAGGCCTGAGGTAACTAAGATCAGTTTATAAATATCCAGGATTCACCGGGATCTGGACCACGGATACTAAACAATTTGCAGGGGATTTGTGGGAATCCCACGGGTACAAACAGGCAATTTATGCAGTGTCAACGAGCAAGCCTCTGGATGTGACCACTGGCCAACATACCCCTATTTCTCCCCACCTCAAAATCACCTCGTATCCGTATCAATATCAGGGGGTCCACAAACAGAGGTTAGGGGGACAAGTTGCCCCCCCGTGGCGACGCCACTGCATAATACATAGGTTAAAAGACGTGAGTAAACAGGACTGCAGAGTGCAGAGTACCTGCAATTTCGCAAAATTGTATGCTATATTCACTCAATTGGCATGTGTAGTGTTCAATATTTTACACTGGAGGGTACAATAACTGCATATGTGTTTCAAATTTAATTATATCTTTTTCATATTGAACTTTATCTTTATCCAAATGAATTTTATCTTTTTCGAATTGTCTTGTTTTCTTTCAAATTGATTCTTACTTAATTGAAATTGAATTCTATCTTTTTCAAATTGAACATAATCTTTTTCCATTTGAATGCAAAATGGTGTAGATATTTAGCAGCGATTGAGTTGAGCACCATACTCAACGCAGTTGAAACATTTAGGTACCAACCTCATGTTTTGTTCACACAAATGAGATGCCTGTGCAGTGTGCAGGGAGTAACTACCTGAATACCAACTAAGTTTACGTTATCCACTACACAGTTGTTGTCGACTAATTACTAGTTCAGCACTTATATTATCCATGGTTTGCCAGTCACATGAGGCAAAAATGTAAACAATGTAAGCGATCTGATAAAAAATGTCAGAAAAAAACTTCATCAATGGTGAAAAAAATGTCATACATGCCCTCTTTGGGTCAAATGGTTACAATGCTACACATTTGTCAATGTGACCGCTCACAATGCATTAAAATATCAAATTAGAGCGCTCTATATTTTTAGCATTTCCCTACTGTGTCTCACACTGACAATGGGTACAATGGTTAGACTAGGAAGTAGGAAGGTTATGTTTTGCCTCATTTACACCACAAAAAGTATCATATTATAATCAGAACATAATTAACTATAAAAAATGCATGAAACAGGTGATAAAATTAATGCAAGATTAAAAAAAAATAGAATAAGAACAAATATTTTTGCTTGGAGAGAAAAGTTTAAGTATATCTTAAACACATCATAACCAGACATTTCATGCCAGCCGGGGGGAGGTTTTCGTCATGCATTGACATTTTTAGCATATGCCATTTTTATCAGCTATGCCAAAAATGGCTACGCTAACTGCTATTTTTGGTATCGATGAGGCAATTTGCTCCCCTGTAAGCTTTTTTGATGAAATGCAGCAAAAATCGTGAAAATTTAGTTAAGACCGTTTAAACTATCGGAAAGAGTTTGAAATTCTCTAGATTTTCACCATTGATGCAGAAAATTGTATGTTGACGCATACACTTTTTGATGTTTTTAAATTGGTTGTTGAAGTTCAGGTGATCAAAAAAATTGTAATATTATCTTAATTGATTTTTCTCTGAACATGAATGTTTTTTAGATAAAATAAGCTCTTTTTCTTAAGATAAAAATATTTTTGCTGCAAAACTCTTCTTAAGACGCGGTAGCGTCAACATTACTTGATGTCAACGCTACCTTGTCTTCAGAAGATTTTTGTCCGCAAATCTATTTGTATTGTAACAAAAAAGAGTTTGTTTTATCTAAAAAAACAATCATGTTCAGAGAAAAATAAATTATTAAGGTAATAATTAATTTAAAAAAAAAAAAAATCAACCAACCGATTAAAAACACCCAAATGTTTGAGTCAATGTTAGATTTTCTGATCAATGGTGGAAATGTGGAGAATTCCAAGCTCTTTCTGATAGTGGTAGGATTATTTCATGAATTTAAAAGATGTTTGCTGCATTTAAAAAAAATACAAAGGGAGCAAAATCACCCCATTGTTGCCAAAAATAGCAGCTTGTGTAGCCATTTTTGGCATTCCTGCTAAAAATGGCACATGCTAAAAATGGTAATGCATGACCAAACCTCTCCGACTGATGCTATCCGAGCGCAACCTGTTCTGGTGCTTTAGCACATCAGTATTATTGACATTATGATAGATTTGATCCTATCTGTTGGAACATCCTTTCATTCCTTATCCGGTGCTGCTGCGTTGATTTTGTCAGTTTAGTCAGTAAAGTAATCAGTAGTC
>VOPJ01009186.1:0-32176 GCA_014673585.1 Semibalanus balanoides
ATATTTGGGGTATCTGGAGTTAAGTCGTAAATCTGGAAAATCTTGCCTTTGATGACCTCTGGTGACCCTAATATTGACATGAAATTTTGTTTTATCGAAATGGTTTCAAAATCCCTTTTGACGAGCTCTTGAATGGTGTTTTTGGTTTATGTCTAGGTCCCATAGGAGCTGAGTTAAAGGGGGGGGCGTCGAAACGCTCCCCCGTCCCGAGGAAGGTGGCGCCGAGCACCGGCCCGGCGCAGGTTAATCCTCGGAACAGAGAGAGTTTGTGAATTGGCATCTCGGCATCGGCATAACGCTGCGTTAATCCACAGTCTAAGGCGTTGATGCCAAAAGCTTTGCTGCCGAACAGTGCGCGATGAAACGCTCAGGAAGTCAGCTTACTTTGACTTCCTTTTTAAAAATAAGTCAGATGCAGCTTCTGGGTAGGTCACGATGTGTGTCATTGTTAAGATACCTAATTGAGCTCCTTAAATAAATGATATGCCTGGTCATTAGACACCACATTCGCCCTGACAGACTCCATGCTATCACAAGTTGATAGCAGTTAATAGTGATAGTTGCTCCTATCAAATGTATTGTATTTTTTTCTTTTTTGCATAATTTTTGTTAATTTCTTTCACACATGGAAGTGCTGTGCATATACAGGGACGTGGGAACCGAGGGGTCAGTGGGTGCAACCCGCCCCCTCAGCTTTGAACCTGTGGGGGCGACGCCTCCAACTTTGGAGCTAGGTGTTGGCCCTCCCCCGTCTGTCCATGAATTTCTTAACCCGCGCGGGCACGTAGGGAGTCCTCGAGCCGAACGCGCGGGTAGGTGGGGGTAAATTTTACCCCCTCTTATTTCCCGAACCAATAAACCGCAGCGAGACGCGCAAGGCGGCGATCCGAAAGCTCTCAATGAAACAAATTCGTATGCATACCGATTTTTTTCTTCAGTTAGGTAAAATGTAAGGTCGCGGTCAAAGGTCATAGGAAAGTTCTAGTTAATTGAGTTAATGGTTCATCACTTTCAATTTTTTAAATTTAATTCCCTTTTGGGTTAAGACATCAATGCACATAGACTCTTCAAAGGTGTAATACATCCTATGTATTAAAAGTAACAAGTGAAAAATTGCATGAAGTCCAAGGTCAAGGTCAGGTCACAAAAGGTCACTGTCACAAGAGGGTCAAAAGGAAAAGTCTTCAGTGACATATGGTATTTTAGGAGTTATTTTGCACGTAAAAATCGATAGAAACAGACATTTTTACAACTTGACCCCGTCAAAGGTCAAATCAGGCTCATCTAAGAGTCAAACTGAAAACTTTGATAGATATGAAATTAAACAATGCATGTTTAAGGTTAGATTTTTGTTCATAAACACAAACAAATGACATTATTATCATCTCTGTTATCAGGTCAAAAAAAAAAACGTTATTTTGAAAATGACCTCATACCTACTTATTCTTGGAGAGCAATCAGTCACTGAATAATCGAAAGATATTACTTTCGAATTTGTTTTTGGGCATTCATTACACTGTATTCTCATATATATTCCGGTTTTTTTAAAACCTTGAAATTTCCAAAAAAATTTGTGAAATTTCTGAAAAAATCAGTTCTTTTGGGGATGTGGGGGGTACAAAAGCCCCAAATTTTGAATCCGAAATACCCATTTTGTAGAGAATTTAAATTTTTTCTCTTATGTTTTCGATTGCGATCTGCTTAAAGCTTGTTTTTAGCCGATGCATCCAACATTTTATCGTTATTGACCAATGGCATGACATGACGTCATCAAAAACATCATTATCTCCCAAGTTTAATTTTTCGAATGCAATTTTTCTGGGAAGACGTCAAATTTGATGCTGGATAAGTTACTGCAAACGGGGTTGACGCCGTTATCTGTTTACCGTTTTCAAGTTATTGCGGAAATACGGGAGGGGGTAATATTTACCCCCCCTACGCCGCGCGGGTTAAGGTACTCTGCATTACGTAGATGAACGGCATTGTCTACGAAAATTCGCTTATGTTTTGTAGAATAAATGTGCAGCTTCAATCAAAAGTTCGAATAAAGAAAATTAAACTGCATTGAATTTGGAACTGGTTTTTCATCTTTGCAATTTGCATCTAAACAGTGGCACCGCACATTTGACCATCGTAACGTGGAAACACTGTTAGGTACAGTGCACACCTGATATAGGATATTTTTTCGTCGTAACGTTGATAGAGCTATTTCTTTGTCACAATCACGGTAGATAAAATACTCATGGTCACTAAGTTGTAAAGCTTTTTGGAGGTAAATGCTATTTCTCATGAAATATTACTAGGCACCTCAGTAAATAAAAGAGTAAATAACATTCAGTCTTTTTGGAATGGGGTAGGTCACGGTGTTCCATTGTTTTTAAGCAAAATGCGTCATTATAGATGTATGATGTAGACTCTGCTCCCCTGACGTTCAGCAGAGAAAGAGTCGGCCAGGGGTCGAAAAAGGAAAAGTTGTCACCAACGAAATTCCGGATCAAGGCTGTCGCCGGCATTGACGCATCCATTACGGGTGGCGATATATCGGGGATATATGGCGATATATCGGGTGAACAGGTGGCGATAAGTGGCGATAAATCCTGTTGGCGATATAACGGGTGGCGACCATAGCGATATATCGCTTTTTTAGCCTTCATTTTTGATACCTCATGTCCGTCAAAAAGTTCGCCCCCCAACTTGAAAGTACTTCCCACACCCCTGCATGTTGTTGATTATCGAATAATGAATACTTTAACAGTTAACAGTCATTCGAAATAAGGCCTCGGCGTTGTTCATTGTGTCGGTGATGTAACCGAATAGCGGGGAGACTGCAGGGAAACGTCCAACTACGGGAAAAACTGAAATTGCCAGTGACGTATAAACGCGTAGGAGGCGCCGGCTTCTGCTGACAGTTCCCGAACGCTTATGAGCAATTTACACTCTGGCCGGGCCGACCGGCCTCCGGCCTGAAACGGGCCCGTTCTGGGCATTGGCCTATACTATAGGTCAATGGTTCTGGACCATTCTGCTCAGTTCCCTTAGTGGTTCTGGGCCATTCTGCCCAGAATGGGCCCGTTTCGGGCCTGAGGCCGGTCGGCCCGACCCGAGTGTGAATTACGCATTAGTTAGAAATGAAGCCATGGATCAGACTGTAAAATGGTGAGTCAACGGACTCGGCTTGTCCCCAAGATACCTATATACAACTCTTGTGCTTGTCCCCGTCTTGAGTTCAGCCGTCGGGTCCTTGTAACGATCGGGATTCGCTACAGGGCGCAGCCCAGGATTTTCTGCGACGGGGGGGGCGGGGGGGGGCACACCAAAGTGGCCCCCTAGCATTGGCTGATGCCCCCCAAAAAGAATAAAAATATTGTTTAGCTTCAACATTTTTTATTACTTTACTCTGCATTGATTTCGGCGCCCGTTTGTAATTCACATTGTTCTATTGAAGGGCTGCTTGTATTTTCTTAATCGTGCCATTGCATTGCAAGACTAATTCAATAATACAATCTGAAGGATTATTTGCCAAATAACTGATTTATTGGAGACGCCGCGCATGTCAGCACGCGGCTCTGACCGTCGGACCGCTGTCAGTGCCCCGGGGCAGTGGCGCACGCAGGGGGGGGGGGTCAAAGGGGTCAGTTGAACCCCCCGAAATTTCTGAGGGGGCCCGCATTAAAAGGACCCGTATTCTGGCCCATACTTAACAGGGGCACGGTCTTGGTGATGCCTGATCGAGGCGGAGGCCCGGTTCTGACAAAGGCGTGATATGGGGCCCGGTCAGGACAAAGGGGCCGGTCCTTACATATTCTTGATACGGTCCCGCTTCTGGTAGGGGCCCGGTCTTGGTCGGGCCCGATCGAGACAGGGGCCCGGTGCTGGCAACTGCGTGATATGGGGCCCGGTCAGGACCATTGTCAGGTCACAACAGGACACTGATCCTTTAGAATCCCTGATACGGACCCGTTACTGGTAGGAGCCCATTCCTGATAGGAGCCCGTTCCTGGTAGGGGCCCGATCAAGACAGGGCCCGTTTCTGACCGAGTCGTGATATGCGGCTGTGCAGGTGAAGGGCCCAGTCACAACAGTGCCCGGTGACCGGTTCTTGCAAATTACTGATGCGGGCCCGTTCCTGGAAGGGGCCCAGTCTTGGTCAGGCCCGATCAAGCCAGGGGCCCGGTGCTAGCAAAGGCATGATATGGGCCTGGTCAGGACGAGAGCTCGCCGCCCGGGCACAATAGGGTCCGGTCCCTGCATATTATTGATAAACGCCCGCTCCTGAAAGGGGCCCGGTTTGGTCAGGCCCGATCGAGGTAGGGGTCCGGTGATAGCAAAAACGTGATATGCTTGTTACAATAGGCTTAAATACACAAATACAAATGGGAGTACATTTTTTAGTTATCTCTTTATTTCAAATTCTTAAAAGTTTCAAGTCGATATTTCTCCGTTTTTTATTAAGGCGAAAACAAAGGGAGGGTGAATACGCCCCCCTCTCTTCCCCTCCGAGCGCCTCCAGAGTTAATTCCTATTCCCTTCGCGAACGTAGCTTAGCGTAGTTTATACGGGACTTTGACGTCCAAAGGCCGGCACTTTAAGCCTGTAGAGGACACGCATCTGGGAGGTCAGAAAGGAAAAAAAGTGTCATAATGTGGCCCAATTTCGAAAATTGTCTCAATTTCATAAGAGATAATTCACTCATGCCTACATAATTACGAGCGAGTGCGAAGCGCGGAGCGAGTCCTCATTGAATACCGGATTTTTCTCACATATAAGGCGGCCGACCCCGACCGGCCGGCCGGCCCCGGCCAGACCGCGACGCTGGTCAGAAAGCTTATATCTTTTTGAAATCCCGCATCCGATTGACAAGCGTTTTCGCATCTGGATAAGCCCCATGCCAATGACATTATGATTTTGCCATGTTTTTCTCATGTGATGGTCAGCTGGCGCACGTGCCTGCCGCAGTCAGGCGGTGTCAGAAAATTATTATCCTGTCTGTAGCTGAGAAACGGCTGAACCTATAAAGCTAACAATCTTGGGTGTAAGGCTGGAGACCACACCACTGGCAATGTTGCACAGGTCAAAACTCTGGGTAACACTGCACGTGCGTCAGTGCACACTGTTCCGTCCACGAAATTACATTGAAATCGTTGCAATACCGGACCTATGAATCTCGGCAACCAAAGTCGCAAAGACAGGGGTCAACATAGATGCGTAGATGCGTAGAGGAAACGATCCGCCCGGGCCGTATGCCTATGTGTCGATCAGCGGCGCGTGGTACGTGCAAAGTTACTGGCTATACAAGCGCAAATTCACCGAGGGGCTATCGCCGATGTAACGGAATCAAAACGAATTTCACTCCGTTTTCAAACAAATCACAAGTAAATTTGCCTACTATAGGTATGACCTCTTGAGTGCCCAGTCTGACTTCAAGAGAGTCCAATTTGACCTACTCATGGCTCATTCTGGCTTGAAGAAGGTCAATTCTGGTTTGCATATGCCCATTTTGGCATGTGAAAGGCATATTTTGCGGTAAAAAGGTCCATTCTGATCTACATTTAGTCTTCAAGGTCAAAAGCTCCCACAAAGGCTTGAGGGTGCCTAATAAGGCTTGAGGGGCAAACCAAGACCTGAGGCCGTTCTTATAAAAAAAAAATCGAGCCACCGTCTCGATTTTTTTTAAAGAATAGCTTCAGGACTGGATATTTGCTATGTTTGGGCACAATGTATGATACCAACATTGTATTTGGCTTTGCTGATACAAATCTGAGGCACTATTTCGACGCTAAACATCTCCTGCACCGAGTTTTGAGCACATGAAATTAAAAAAATCGAGCCAGAGCGTCTCGATTTTTTTTATAAGAACGGCCTCTGGTGTACTTCGCTACGTGGCTCCCTCCTTGACCGAATACTGGGACCTGAATCCGCCACTGCTTTTGCTCCTTTTTGAAAGTTGGGGTTGGGCTCTCGTCTAGGGGTTGCACTTTTTGAAGTTGGGGTTGTACCTTGATACTTCCCCAATTAAGTTCCTACGCTTATGGAAAATGGTGTTTTTTTACATTGGAAACCCGACGCTCTCTTAGTAAACGCTGTTACGCCCATGCCATCAGCTTTAAATAAACATATGTCTTGACGAATATGTATTGCAGAACATAACATAAGCACTCACTGTATTGTGTTCAAAGAAGGCTCAAGAGTGTCGAGAAACCACCACCGACTTGGGGGCAGCCTCAGTCGAGGGAGGGGACAGTCATTGGTCTGAGGGGACGGAGCGGGGGGACCGGGGGGGGGGGAAAAAAAAAACGGGCTTTTTTTTTTTTTTTTTTCCCCCCCCCTAAAGAAAAAATAAAAAAGCCTCCCGCGCCCCCCCTAAAACTTCCCCGGGCCCTTTTGGTAGGTCTCGGGCAGGGAGGCGACCGAGCCGTCGATGGCGGCCTGATGCTCGGGAGTCAGCTTCGGAATGTCGTCCGACACGGCCTCGTAGCCGTTCTCGCCGGCTGACCAATTCACCGTCACCGTCTTGCCGCTGGGGGCCACGTAGCGAGTACGAGCCTGCAACGCAAGCACATTGGTATGGGCTCAGTGACATAAACATCGTGCGGTCGTTTTATCCAATGGTTTCGTCATGTTATAGATGATCTCAGAAACCGGTTGTCATCGCCTCAGCATACATTGACATTGGTACGTTCTCAACTATTGGTAAGCTAAAAAACGCCCAATCTTCCACACAAAGAGAGAACAAGACTCAGGAGATGCACGTACCGGTCCATGGTGTGCTTGCCGGTGCTCCGGCTCCGGGCCAGGAAAGGCTGTGCGGTGGCCGCCTGCAAGGATAGAGTTGGACGTCTCCAAGTTCGGCCACGAAGCCGCCCCGCCTCGTCCATAAGAAAGAAGTCGTTCTTGATTGATTGCGGCGTCGCGGTCGCTGCGTCCGGCCACGTACTGGGCCTCATCCTGGGCCCGCGGCCAAGCCACCAGGGCGAGCACGAATGATCTGCCGGGTCAGACGGGAAACAGTCGTTACTAAGCGGACGTCTATGACCGTCATCATCCGATACTGCGACATCTATGTTGGGTAGCCGCCTGGGGGANGATAGAGTTGGACGTCTCCAAGTCGGCCACGAAGCCGCCCGCCTCGTCCATAGAGAAGTCGTTCTTGATGATTGCGGCGTCGCGGTCGCTGCCGGCCACGTACTGGGCATCATCCTGGGCCGCGGCCACAGCCACCAGGGCGAGCACGATAATCTGCCGGGTCAGAAGGGGGACAGTCAGATACTGACGGCAGCACTGCTAGCTGGACATTAGTGCCGATCTCTCGGGCTCACATGAAGTATTAACCGTTTTCACAAAGGATTTATTCGCTGGGCACTCTCCCAGGTAATATCGGGAGCGATTGTTGGATCGGTAACCACATTTGTGGTTACCAAAAAAAATGTGTGACCGATTTGGTAATGGATCGGTCAGGCTTACACATTTTTTAACACGTTTCGGTCAGCCTAATCTTAAACAATTCACTTTTCGT
Organism: Semibalanus balanoides; assembly: GCA_014673585.1. Classification (NCBI taxonomy): domain Eukaryota; kingdom Metazoa; phylum Arthropoda; class Thecostraca; order Balanomorpha; family Balanidae; genus Semibalanus; species Semibalanus balanoides. Next base: position 7,514 of record VOPJ01009186.1, read on the forward strand.
CACATTTTTACGCATTCTGATTTTATCCAGCGAATTGATGCTTAATTGGTTAAAAATTAAATCAATTAATATACATACTAAATAGAACACGTTATTTTTAGAAAGATATAAGATATTGCTCACAAGATGAAGTGACGTCCTGAGAAATCAGTATTGTATGCATTATACAATATACATATTACATACCCCACCACGACCTATAATTCAAATGTCAATTTTGGAATTTTGTCTTCTCACAACAAAATCGTCAGAATTTGGTCAACCAAATTGCCCTTCTGTTCCCGGTATGGATGATTGGTCAGGAAATTTTGAAATGACTATCACTAGTCTATAATCTACCTAGCTCGTCAAACATGGCTTGTGCGGTTAAGCTCTCTAGTGTCACTGACACTTTATGAATCATGCATTTTCTGGTTATTCCATTTTAAAGATAACACCATTGTCTAATTACAATTAACAATTTGATCTCAAACTAGCTCCGATGTCCTCTAAAACCGCCGATAAAGCGAAAAATCAGTTTTCGATTTTACAGGTTTAGAACATAGCAGCATACGCAAAAATGACGGCGCTCGATAAGTGCTGCTTGATTTGTCCTACCCAACAAATTGTGTGCATTTTGCTCTAAATCATCCAATGTCGAAAGCCGTTTTTACACGATGGATGTATTTGCGCGAATTGGCGTTTGAAACATCTCCTGCGCAATCTCTCAAGAAAAATGATGATATATTTGAAATTTGATTATGGTAAGTACTTGCATATATCGACATGAGATCGATAACATATTGTCCCATTGGGGAACATAATTTCATGAAATATATGTATTCCATGTATTCCAGTTTGATGACATGTATTGCAGTTTTTTAATGTCTTTAAAAGTTTGGATTTGGAGGTCATTTCCCACCCCATTTTTTACATTTTAAGGGTAAAAAAAATCAAAAATGTAAAATTATGAGATAGCTATGTAGCCCTTGTCATTTTCTATCTTCATCCATTTTTAGATTGCATTTTATTTATCATATAGCCTTTGTACGGTCTGTTAAATTTTAGCTGATTTTGGTGAAAATTTTGGTGTGTAGTGACGTCACTAAGTTTGCTATATTTCACAAATGTCGAAACGAAATTTCTTCATTTTGGCACAACAGGCGTGGAATTGACGGACAAGAAGGTAACCAAAGTTTGTAGCTCAAATATAAATTCATGAGCAAAGGCAGTGTTAAGTGTGATTACTCCATTGTTTGTCTTACTTATTTTAACACTTTGTTTCATTTGTTTGATATTGCATAATGCATATACCACAAATTATAAAAGGTTTTATACCTGGTGAGAAATAGTACCAAAGTTAAGAGAATATGAATATGGTTATATACATATCGACACAAATTAAGAAATTATATTTTACACAAAGCTTTCCGTCCATTTAGCAATAAGATTGCATTGCGCAATGAAGGAGCAAAACTAACACGATGCAAAGCAATTTACGTAACACAGTGAACACTGAACGTGGCTCTATGACCAAAAAGCTCTGTCTTAAATGTGATTTCTATATTAATTCTATCCGTATACCAATATATTAATATTTTCCACGAAGGTGTTGCAAAATAAATGTTGATGTCTTCAGGTGTGTAGTTTGCAAACTCAAACATCAATAAAATGTAAAGCGAACACATTTACCAAAAATTTCCACAACATTCGTAAAACTTCCCGTCTAAATTCATTTCATGTTTGACGTTGCTGAACGTTGCATGAATAAACGAATATGTAACACTCTATCCGCTATGTATCTCTCGGTACTACCAGCTTCATGTCTGTGGTGGTGGTGGAGACGAGTCACACTTCACTGGTGCATCTTCTTGAGAGCTGACTGCTTATATACCGGCCGGTAGCTGGAAGGGAGGGGGCGGGGCAGACCTGGCCAGACGGGGCTGAGGATCAGCCTGCGCTTTGGGACGCCTTGCGGCTACGGTAGGAGTACTTTGTCTAGCGCACAATTTAATAAGCACATTTTTCCACACAAAAAGCTCTAGTCGAATAATATGTTTGATATTGAAGGCAAGGGGGTCAAATTAAGCCAAATATGTCGAGATATCGTGTAAACCTTCAGTTTGCCTTGCTGCACTGATACTTTATGGTATAAGTGGTGTGTGACTTGACTATATCTAGCCCCCAAAAAATCATATTTCAGGGAAAGGCTACTCAAAGTCGGTACCGATTGAGATGTCATTATTACATTTCACTGTTGAGATTAGTCTTAGCGAATTTTAAAAGTGTCAAATATCGTATTTCGGAAGTATTTTTACGGCAAACATTTAACCTGGTTCCCTGACTTCGATTCTGGTCTTAACACGCGCACTGGAGAGGGGTATATTACTAACCCGCACTGGAGGGGAGGGCACTTTAGTGACCCCCGTGAGATCTCCGAAAGTATGCTAGCTAGAACGTTCAAACTTACAGGGTAGGTAGGTGCTGTGATGATCTACATTCTCTGAAATTTTGTGACCTCTAGGTCAATATCTTAAAGTCCAACAGCGAGTCATGAGGTCAATCGGGCCAAATGTCACCTTTTTGAAATTACCGTGACGTCAAGGTCACCTGCAATGGTCTTAAGCTTCCGTTGGGATGAGATCGACACTGGCTACCAAATGGCGTCTTGAATCCGTCCCAATCTGACTGTTTGTCCGATAAGTATTGTCTCCTCCGCTCGATTTCTGAGTCCTGCCCATTTTGGAATTGAAATGCCATATAACCTCAAAATTTGCCCAACACCGATTTTGATTTTTTTTACGTAACACGATCGCTATGGTGCCGTACAATGTTGCACAAACAATTACCGCCCTGCAACCGCTTCGTTTTAGAGATATTTCACGACAAAAACATGTGGGGGGCACATAAAAGGCGCCCCTCCATGTGCGGCTTTTAACCTCGCTAACGGGGGACCTGAGAGATTTTTTCTGCATTACTCACACATGCGACGCCTCTGCTTGAATTTCAGTAGCTGTAGTTCACAACTATAGCCGTATGCTGTTTAAGTTTGTTAAATTGTAGTCGTTTGGGAGGGATAAATGAGTTTTAGTGACGTATGTTGAAACGATAAATGAAGAGAAAAAAAAACGTAGAAAACTATGGTTTTGCCAGGAACTCGCAAACAAAAAAAGAAGGTAGAAAATACTTTCATTTAACACCCTATCCCTGCGGGCATATTCTGCCCCCGTTAGTTTTCGCCCGCTCCTTCTGAACCGTTACGTCTATGTCTTGAAACTTTGAATTTTTCCAAATAGAATGTCAGGTTCTGTAATTAAAAAAAATCGGCCCAGCAAGGCGACTCCAGGTCATGTTTTTAAAGTCGCACGAGCGGGGTGCGGCGCATACTTCTTCGTAGTTTGCGTGGAATAGAGCGTCAGAAACTAAGCGTCGATGCTTTATACATCACACAATTTGGGTTATAACAATTTTGGGCAGAGGTGATCAGTACATAAATGGAAGCAAGCATATCAGTCATTTAGCCCAACTTCAAACTAATGCAAATGATAGAAGCGTCCGCAAATGGTGCCCCCAAGTTGTATACCTGAATCCCCTATGCACAATGTACATTTTACAAACTACCATTCCACCAAAGCTCCACATGTGACTTCACGTCCCAAACACCAAGGAAAGCAAACATATGTATCCAAAAATCAACCATTTATTCATCCCTGAGTGCGCCTATTAATTTTTCATTGGGCTGTCCTTGTCCCTTTCACACATGAAAGAACCTGACATTGGAAGCTCAAAACGTTTTTTGCATCGGAAATTAGCCGAATCCATGCCAAATGACCTTTAAGAAAGCCACCCAAAATTTCGTATTATGCTCCTGTCCCCCATTTTGAACAAAAAGTAATTTCAGGGTCAAGAAGAAATATGTCTTCACGACGAATGAATGGTGTTTCGTGGGCCATCGAATCTGGCCAACGCGGTTCTCGAATCCTTCTGGGTCTGAACGCCCCCCCACGCATGTTAACTAATTCTGGGCGCGCCCACACGGTTAAAAATAGATATATCGGATTGCAAATTTGGTTTGATTTTCTTTTATTACCGGAAATATAACTATACACACACACACCCACACACACACACACACACACACACACACCACACACACACACACACACGCACACACACACACCACACACCAACACACACCCAATACAGGTCCTCTTTTTCGGTCTTTACACTACCTATTCACGCTCGCCACGGGCTGCTGAGTCCCTCGCTACTGACGTAACGATTGTCCCTTACCTCTTTTCTATCTAGCCGTTTTCAGTTGTTACACTGTTTGTGAGCACATTTTCGTCCATTCGCGAGGAGTATGTATTTGCGACTTTCTTGTTTAGTTCTTTACATACGCTTGCGTTTAACAATTTCGATCTCCAAAGGTGTGTCATCTTCAGGGAAACGTCTGAACTCATTACCACTTTAATCCTGTGTTTGATTCCGAATCCCGAGACCAAAACAGAAAGGAAAGGAGTGGATCCACACCTGAAACCAAGGAGTCTGCATGGTGCACGTCCTCCGTCTGTACTGTCGATGACCTCTCGACCCCGGCAGACAGAGCAGTTGTTGGCACGTCCTGAACCTCAGCAGTTTGTGACGCTCTTCATTCAATGCAGCATCAGGCCTAGACTCGGCCTGCAGACGCCGGTGATAGGGCGAGGTGCGAGGCCACAATTGATAGATGCCAGGGACGGGCTGAGGATGTCAGCCGGTCGGCGGACGGGTGCTACCTTATATTATAATATCGCTGGTTCCCAGCGTCTCACACAATTACCCTTCAGCAGTTGGAGGAGGCCATTATCCAACCCCTTAAAATGTATACCGATTGATCAAAAGTAGCGTTAATTGTTTCCCAATGTGTTGTTCCATTGCACCTGTTTACACACTTCAATCGGAGCGTTGCAAATCGCAATAAAAACAAGGACTGTGAGCGCACATGGATTCCTTCTATTTAGCTTCTCTGCATGCCATTCTAAACAGACAGGTTTCCGTTTTGAAGCGTATGCAAAAGGAATGCGTAAGAAGTAGGTGCGTCCTGTGTATCTGTTTTATGGTCTGAGTATGTTTTACCGGAGGGCTGTATCAAAGCTCTCTCAGCGTAACATTTATGGTTAAACTTTGCAGGCATTCGTTACCCCCGCAGAATGGCTCCGTTACCCCAAATGGGGTCATGACCCACCATTAGGGAACCACTGTTATAAATCAAAGGTTCAAGATTTAACCACCCTACAGTTTAATACCAACAACGCAGGTGCTCACGGACTCTTGCCCAATGTGCTGATGTCCAATATACCTACATCGTGTGTCCACTTGCCGCCAGCTGAAGTGTTCATCGACGCCACCTACATTCACCTTGCTGGTGTGTAGTTGCAGCACCTGATTCGTATCTCCGCTCACCGCTGGCTTTTTCGGGTATTCCGGTATTAATCATCACCTCTTTTCTTCCCCCGGAGTGGCCTAGTCACGTCCGGGGGGAGAGAATGAATCTGCCAATTTTGGCCAGTAGCAAATACGTAAACCGGTATAATGTGAACCCGGAGAAAACAAGGGAAAGAGGGCCTATATTACGTTAAGTGTGTCGTTAGAATAAAAAGCTCAGTTCTATCTTACGTTAAGTATTACTCCATTTACATCGCGCTGAAGTATTGCTTCGTGAGCAGGCGGAGCTGGCATGCGCGCGCATACGCAATGCGAACACCTTTACAAAGGCAGGCGGCCAGCCGCTGGCGGCGGGGCCGCTGTCAGTTGATCAGCGACCTTGGCTGGAGCACTGCTTGGCGAGTGCGTGCGTCGAACCGCGTCGTCAGTGTTCAAGATACCAATGAGTTGCGAAAGACTGTCAGTCGTGCGTCGTGATCGTAGTTACAAGTACCTTATAGTAAGCTGTGATTTTTAGTGCGTTCTTTTTATCTTAGAAATACAGTTAGTTGTTAATTTGTGATCGAGAAACATCAGTTATGATAGCGTCTACTCAATATGTTTTAAGAACTTCCGTAACAACGTATCCAGGCGGAGCTGCACCGACTGCAGAAACAGGGCTTCTATCAACATATAAATATACGTAGCTGACTGTGATCCATAGTTACTATGATTATGTATAAGTATGCTTGATGACCATGATGATTTGTGATGTTTATGTTGATTCATTTATCTGTTTATATTTATCCATGGTTTGGTTAGTAAAATGGGCTTTCACGGAAATAAGCCTTTCATTAGTTGCACAGAATTGGAAAGTTAGTGCGAGTGGTCCGATTCAGGTCAGAGTGCTCAGATTGGCAGGAGTTTTGCGAGTTGCGACACGTCTATACCCCAAGCAGCGGCGACCATAACACCTCTCCCAGATGTAAACAGACTTCCTGAATACGCTCGGCTGAGGCGTCAATCAACAACACCTGCATGAGTATTGCGACACCTCGACACCCTATACCATGTTTATCACGGTTGTTCTGTTAAGCCTATACACCCCAAGCAGCGGTGATTATGGATGTTCCAGTACACCTTCCTAATGTGTTGAAAAAACACCTCCCAGTCAATGTATTTTAGGTTGTCTGGACATACCACAGTTTAGGGTTGTCGACACCCTGCGCTGGTGTTGATTTTTTTTTTCCTCGCGTCGAATTTAAGTTCAATGCAAACATTTATATTCATAAAGACATTAGGGTGAATTTTCGGACCACAGGCCATTATCAACCGATTACAGCAACAACAACACTTGGTAAATCTAGCCTGCCTTCGTCCTCCTACTTTTTACTTATATAAACTCGTGACATGTTGCAGACACATCACGCTAAAACGATGTACCAAATTTCAATACATCCCATTACATGCAATAATATACATTGGCACAAGCGATAGCAATCTGTCATCTCAGAGTTCACAATTATTAATTGGCCACATCCGCCATTTTTGTCCACATCATTCAGAACATGTCTAACATCGTTATATACATCAATATGTGGCATTCCAAAATTCGTGTGGCATTTTAGACTGTGGAAATCGCTCACAAACGCGAATAAATATTCACAAGCGACGGATATACCAATTCCAGGATGGGCCAAAGAAGAGATATTGGCATTAGCCCGGGTCGGTGCTTTTTTTAATCAATAAGGATCTGCGATTTTTCTGTCGGGATGGTCCACTAGATTTGTAGAGAATTTGAAATTTCAAGCGGAATAATGAGCGTGTACTTTAGTGTTGAGTGATGCTCTTGAAATGATCACCCATCGGGGTTCCTCGGTTTCAATTTCGTGCTTCTGAAATGCTATCTCAAACGCACTTGGAACGTTTCGTTTCACCAAATAGGTGCTCCCCTGGCCGTTCCGCTGGCATACCCTACAATTCAGTTTGTACAACACACATTTGGCCTGTGGTACAGTCTCCTGTAAAAACCGGAGCACAGGTTGCATCTCTGGCCACCCGGACACTTTGGTTTGGATAGTGAAGATCTACAAGTTTGTTTGAGTTTTTTTGAGTTCACTCCAAGCATCTATGTAAACCAGATTTTTAACCTTTACTTTGAATTTTGCATAGCAGCTCCTCATCTACATATGGCAAAACAAGAACCGTCCTCGTTCTCGCGATGGTCGTCGTCCGTGCCGGTGCACGTCTACCTCTATGACGAACGTCTTTAAAGCCCTTCTTAGAACTTTTACAGGGTATCCATTTGCACAAGTAGCGTCCAAATTTTATCGATACTCTCTTGCTCTTTGGTGTCATTCGAGGGAGTTCCTGATGGGCACGACGGAACTGATTCTGACGATGTTGTGTTTAGTAGACGTGGTGGAGCCGATTTGGTAATGTAGAAGATGCCAAGAGTTCGATCGGGTTTTATATAAAGTCCGTTTCTACTTTAGTTAGCGTTACCTGAGTTTCAATTGTCCTAAAGTATCAAGAAAGGCACTCCCCGACCCTCGACCCTCCCCCTGAAGCTCAGTGTGTGACCGCAGAGTAGGGGTGGTAGCGAGTTCAAGTAACGCAAGAAAATCTACCAGCGCCTGCTCACCTGAGTCCAAATCCCTGCGTAATCTCGTATAGCGCACTAGAAGTGGCTTCTCAGTCCATTTTTCCAGAGCGCTTCAAAAGTTTATCCAAAAAATAGTATAGGCTATAGGAGGGGCGCAGGGTTCCCCATAGCTATACCTAGTTTGTCGATAGACTTAATCTCAAAACTAAACTACGTTTTTTGTTAAGACATGTTCAAGAGGGTTTTCACATCCTCTTGGTTTCAGACCAAGTATCTACCACTCGTCGGCGGTGTGCTTCGAGTTTTTTCATGACCGCGTCTAATAGCCTCATGATAGGGGGATTGCTCCCGTATAAGTTAACTACATTCATGCTGAGAAAATGAGTCAGCAGGGATACTTGTTTTTCCTCCAAATGAGTTTATAGCCTCTCCAAAAAGTGCTTTTAGTTGTCCACAGACTGCGTCGTGTACGGAAACTCAAAAGCTGATTAAGTATCCGTTCCAAGAGACATGAAGTCTTTTCAGTGGGCCCCACACGCCAGAAATTTACGGCCTGAGTGGAACTGATTCCTTATGGTCCTAGGTAGGCCCATAAAAAAAGACCGAGTCTGCTATAGCAGGAGTGAGCTTTTTAATGGTGTTCAAAGGCAGTTTACCCCTAGATACGGACTTAAAAACCCTTCTTAGTCTCCGCTTCAACCTTGGAACTGATTCTTTCTACACCTAATAATTTCTAGGATCATTTAGTGGAAATGATCATTTCATTTAGTGAAATGATAGTGACATCATTTAGTGAAGATGATAGTGAAATGATCTAGGATATGAAAGTGAACTATCAGGTTAGGTTAGGTTAGGTTAGGTTCTCGATATACGCAGGGAAAAATCAACCGTATGTAGGTTTGTCTGGACCATACCACAGTTAGGGTTGTCGACACCCCTGGCCGGCCTTTTTGGGGGGGGGTGGGTTGAATTTTTGTTTTTGTGAATGCATGATGCGATGGTGGTCGGTACTGACACACTAACAGGTGTCAACTTGTGTGTAAATAACGAAGCCTCAATTAATTACACACATGCATGATTCCAATTTATAAATAACCCCTGTGGTAGGATTTAGCAACGGTCGTCTGTAGCGATTTTGTGAGTTTGGTATGTTTTGAAAACAATCGGTATGCACTGTAAGGTTTTTCGTTGAAAGTTTTATAGTGCATGTTGCCACTAAAGTCAACTGTTCACTTTCAACTTATTGCAATAATGTGCATAAAAAAGAGCGGTAAATGGAAGGCGAGTAGAACAAAAGGAAGTGAAATAACTTAGATTTTCACTGCTCAATGCTTAGGTTACCATTTCATTGTTGAGTATTTTGTCATCACTGAAGAAGTAGGTAATATGGATATTTCGACAGACTNAATGGAAACAGACATCACGATTGGCAATGCCGATGTGTAAGCGTTCTGAAAACAAAACTACTTTGAAAATATCGTAAAATAGCGTATTAAATTTCGCAATCACTATCTTATTTTATATGTCAATTAGCTAAAATGGAAGTTAACTACTATTTTTATTTGAAATTATTTTCTTCTATTTTGCCCACCCGTGGCCATTTGTCACACTGTAGACATTCGGTAACGCCTAAATCACAGGCATACACCCCAGCAATATCAGACGGTTGTCGCCATCTTTCTCGCAACGCTCGGTCTCGGGTGATGGACGGTGCAGGCAAGTGGCCCGCCCGGGCCTCTGGGCGTTGCACCCTGACCTCGTTGAACACCTGATGTGTCTAAGAGGTGTGATGAACGGGCCCTCCCCGCCGGTCCGGCGACGCCGCACGTGTTCCTTGCACGGCACCTCGTGCGTCATTAGCGACCGAGGTCAGAGCCGTCAATAGCATGGCAATTTGTGTTTATGTGTAAAAAAAACATGGGCCTGGAAAGTGGGAGGACGGGGGAACGCGTCCTCTCAAGCGGAGGCGTCCCCACAAACATTTCCGGATTTTAACATCACGCCAATGAGCGTTGCAAGGAAATAATCGACTTAAAAATGCCTCCGTCCCCCCGCCAACTTTCGGAAGGTGGCGACGCCCTTGGTAACACAATATGTTTTAGATGTTTGGCGAAATGTAACCAAGATCGGTTGAACTTAACAGCAAATATTGGCTAAAACCCCATGACGTCACCACCAATCTGGTACAAACAAGCCATCTGGTATAAAACTAGGCGGTTCGTTCGAAAATCTGCTCTAGAGCCGCAGACGTAGAGTTGTGGGATACACAAACCGCTGATTATATTATTTATATATTTAAGCTACAATTCTGCTATCTCAGTTCAAAACCACATGTTAAGGTGAACTATTCCCTTAAACATTAAGTTGACATGTTTCAAATACCTACATTTGATTGAAACCATTTTGAAACCAAGCCTATTTGATTGAAACCATTTGGAAACCATGGGTAGAACTGCGTGCAGTTTGTTTTGTAGTTCGATCAATCGATGAGCTTTGATTGCAATAGCTGTGTCTTCTGCAAACAAGTAAAAGTCAGCTTGATTAGAGATGTTAGGAATATCATTAATATAAATAATACAAAGCAAGAGACCTAAAATTGAACCCTGTGGTACACCCATTTCAACATTTGCCTCCTCAGATACATAAGAGTTAATTAATGTTCTCTGCTTTTTATTGGTAAGAAACGATTTTAACATTTGATGTAGTTTTTCCTCTTATCCCAATAAAATGAAGTTTAATAAGTAAAAGGTCTAGGCTAACAGTATCGAATGCTTTTTTAGATCAACCCAGCTAACAATTTGACGTTGTCGCTACGTTGTGACAAGGTTGCAACACAGCTACACAACGTTGTGATAGTGTAATTTTGTAGACTCCCCGGAACGTTGTCAAAATGTTACCTTGTGTCGCTCACAAAACGTTGAAACAACGTTGCTACAACGTTACGTTTGGCAAGCATAGCTAACGTGACTTCCGTGGTTGATCATTAATCTTAGTAAGATGGTGAATATGCTCAAATTAGATCATTGTACCACATTGCGAGCTGTTCTTCCCAAGTTACTAGAACACAATTGTGACATCGTAACGATACAACGTTGCTGTAACGTTTAACAGCGACGTTTATACAACTTTTTATTCATAACATTCACGACGTTGTCGCAACGTTGTTAAAACGTAAAATTCCAGCTTGATTTTTTACAACGTTGTTACAACGGCATTTGTTACCTGGAAGATATAGTACACAAGTTACATGGCTTTCTTGAAGTGAGCTGGTCATTGTATCCATCAAATGTGCGATGGGCATGTATGCGCTATGTTTTTTTATAAAGCCAAATTGAAGGGGATTTAATCGATAATGTTCATCTACATAAGTTGAAATAAAACAATGCAATTTTTTTTCTTCTCCAAAATCTTAGAAAAGATAGGCAGCAAGGAAATTGGTCTATAGTTACTAAATATATTTATATTACCTGTCTTATAAATTGGTATAATAATGGCAACTTAAAGATGATCCGAAAAACTGAAATACTGAGGCATTGGTTAAAAAAGAAAGATAAGTGATGAATAATACTTTGATATATTAGAAGCAATAAAGAAGTGTTAATTTTGTCATTACCATATGCCGAGCCATGTAAAAAACATTAGCGCGTGGAGTGTGGTATTTTCCGCATTGTGCACTGGCATACCGCACTGGCGACATATGGTAAAAGACTTATTAGTGCATGGCCGAAGACTGTTTTCCCATTGACCATGTGCTTAACTGCAGCGGTGTATTAACTGGAGTTGTTAATACACTCCCAAAAATATTATACACTGCTAAAGCCTCAGCGTAATGACCACTACATTGAACTTCTTTTGAAAATTACTGTACTTGTGCTCAAAACAGTCAGTCTTCGGGCATGCATAAATCGTTTATGCACTCGTGGACATTAAAAGATTCAGTTTATGTAACTCGCCTTCGGCTCGTTCATAAAAACTGAATCGTTAATAGCCACTTCATGCATAAAAACATATTTACTAACTCTGCATGTGTATTAGATAATTTTGTGATCTCGGCGGTTTTTCAAAATTTACTTGCATTTCGCTCGCTCGTGCCAGTAATTAAAAAAAAAAACGCCTCGATCACAAAAAAAAACACAAATGTCTCTGTCTCTGTCTCTGTCTCTGTCTCAGTCTCTGTCTCTGCTCTCTGTCCTGTCTCTTCTCTTGTTTCTCTGTCTCGTCTCTGTCTCTTTCTCTTTCTCTGTCCTCTGTCTCCTGATCTCTGTCCTCTGTCTCTGTCTCTGTCTCTGGCTCTGTCTCTGTCTCTGTCTCTGTCTCTGTCTCTTGTCTCTGTCTCGTGTCTTCTGTCTCTGTCTCTGTCTCTGTCTCTGTCTTCTGTCTCTGTCTCTGTCTCTGTCTCTGTTCTCTGTCTCTCTCTCTCTCTCTCTCTCTCTCTCTCTCTCTCTCTCTCTCTCTCTCTCTCTCTCTCTCTCTCTCTCTCTCTCTCTCTCTTCTCTTTTTCTCTCTCTCTCTCTCTTCTCTCTCTCTCTCTCTCTCTCTCCTCTCTCTCTCTCTCTCTTTCTCTCTCTCTCTATCTCTTTTCTCTCGTCTCTCTCTCTCTCTCTCTCTCTCTCTCTCTCTCTCTCTCTCTCTCTCTCTCTCTCTCTCTCTCTCTCTCTCTCTCGCAGATCCGTTAATCTCGGTGTACATAAATGGCAAGAAGGGAAACTTCTGTCGGGTTAAAAAAATCATAAACTATGCTGCTAGAGTACTTTTTGGTCGACGGAAATACGACCGACCATGCATCGGATCAACTGGGAGACTGGGATGGCTCAGCGCGGAGGGCATGGCCATTTGTATTGGCCACATACCACACATTGTGTCTCACGCACAACGTGCGTTGCTGCGGCGAGTCTGAACAGCTAGATGCAGGTCTGTCCACCGTAGCAGAGCTGAGGCCCGCGCTACCGAGTGGGCAACGCGACAGGATCTCATTTTGTTTGTTCCCCGGTCTCGCACGAAGCAGGAGCAGCGGCGTTTTGCCTGCCTTGGACCAGCGCTGTATAGCGCCCTGCCACGCGACCTTGTAGGACTGCACGTGCCGGTGTCTTGTCGCAAGGTGCGGCTGCCACTCCGCGGGCACCGGACTGACCGGCGCGGCGATTCTAACCGTCATGCCGGCGGGTTTTATTATTATTCTTACTGATTGTATGGCTGCATATCTGTTTGATTGTGTTTTTTTACTTATTCGATTTCATTGTATTCTTGTTCTGACCATGTATCCTGTGCTCTCAACTGATGACAAGAGGTTCTGATAGGTGAACGACCTTAGTAAAGGTATGTATTTGTATCTGCATCTGTATATGCGGCAGAGAACAGCGATCTAAGCATGTTCTACAAAGGCCATGTCTTTGGTCGTTAAGTGAAACGAAGCGATTTGTCCACACGATTTTTTGTTATCTTTCTTTTTCCCGTAGGTAAGGACCAGACGGCATGAACGCTGCTTAGGAGCCTGGCAAATCCCATCGACAGTAAAAATTATATTCTCATCACGATACAACGATTTTCATGACGTATACATATTTTTTACCACAGTAACACAATACCAAAAAGTCATTTGATGAATATGTATTGCAGAACATAGCATTAGCACTCACTGTAACTTATGTTCACAGAAGGCTCGAGAGTGTATCGAGAACCACCACCGGACTGGGGGCGGCCCTCAGGTCGAGGGAGGACGGTCATTGGTCTGAGGGACGGAGCTGGGGGACCGGGGACGGCTCTAGAGGGCTGCCCTACTCGCTGTAGGTCTCGGGCAGGGAGGCGACCGACGCCGTCGATGGCGGCCTGATGCTCGAGCAGGCTTGGAATTGTCGTCCGACACGCCTTCGTTAGCCGTTCTCTGCCGGGCTGACCAATTCACCGTCACCGTCCTTGCCGCTGGGGGCCACTACGAGTACGAGCCTTGCAACGCAGCACATGGTATGCTCAGTGAACCATTAACATCGTGCGTCGTTATCCATGGTTACGGTCATTTATAGATGATCTCAGAAACTGGTTATCAATCAGCCTCGCCATACGATGACATTGGTATGTCTAACTATTGTTAGCATAACAAACGCCCCATCTTCCACACAAAGAGAGACAAGACTCAGGAGATGTCACGTACCGTTCATCGGTGTAGCTGCCGGTCTCCGGTCCGGGCCAGGAAGGCTGTTGCCGGTGGCCGCCTGCAGGATAGAGTTGGACGTCTCCAAGTCGGCCACGAAGCCGCCCGCCTCGTCCATAGAGATCTCGTTCTTGATGATTGCGGCGTCGCGGTCGCTGCCGGCCACGTACTGGGCCTCATCCTGGGCCGCAGCCACAGCCACCAGGGCGAGCACGATGATCTGCCGGGTCAGAAGGGGGACAGTCAGATACTGACGGCAGCACTGCTAGCTTGACAATAGTGCCGATCTCTCGGGCTCACATGAAGTATTAACCGTTTTCACAAAGGATTGATTCGCCGGGCACTCCCCCGGGTAATATTGGGAGCGATTGGGAGAGATTCGGGTTAATGGGTCTATACTAGTGGTGTCAATCGGTAACCAAAATTTTGGTTACCAAAAAAATTGTGTGACCGATTTGGTAATGGATCGGTCAGGCTTACACATTTTTGAACACTTTTCGGTCAGCCTAATCTTAAGCAATTCACTTTTTCGTCACATTTTTACGCATTCTGATTTTTATCCAGCAAATTGATGCTTCATTTGTTAAAAATTAAATCAATTATACATACTAAATAGAACACATCATTTTTATAAAGATATAAGATATTGCTCACAAGAAGAAGTGATGTCCTGATAAATAAATATTGTATGCATTATACAATATACACATTACATACCCCACCACGACCAATAATTACAAAATCGGTCAAATTTTTGACATTTTTGTCTTAAAACAAAATCGGTCAGAATTTGGTCAACCAAAGTGCCTTCTGTTCGGTATTGGATTTGTAGTGGTCAGGGAATTTTGGGAAAATGACATCACTAGTCTTTACCTATAGCTCGTCACTACATGGCTTTGTCCGTTAGCTTTTAGTGTCAACTTACACTTTATGAATCATGCATTTTCTGGTTATTCCATTTTAATGATAACACCACTGTCTACTTACAATTAACAATTCCATCTCAAACTAGCTCCGATGTCCTTCAAAACCGCCGATAAAGCGAAAAATCAGTTTTCGATTTTACAGGTTTAGAACATAGCAGCATACGCAAAAATGGACCGGTTAGGCCATTCTGATAGTGCTAATGCAGAGTCACTTTTGTGTCCCGTAAAAGAAGCACCTTACTGGTACAATGATGTCACTCTCGACAGATGATATGCCTCACTTTATCAGCTCACATCTATCCTGTCAGAGTTAAATATACAAATTTATGGTCTTGAAGCGGCGCCATAGGTATACCCGGTTAAGTTCGTGTTGCTGTATTAACAAGATAGTCAAACTGGAACAAGAGTGGTTTTGTTTAGGGCTGGCGCATGCAGCCGACCGCGGGAGCGCGATAAATTTTCCAAAGGGTTGACCTTTATGTGAATAGTAGATTTAGGACTGGCTGGTTACTTTTACGGATAAGTCTAATCTTTCCCGCGTAAACATGGTGTACCTTTTACCAGTGGTTCCTAAGATTCAGTTGTTTTTTCACGTTCAGCCCCCAGAACGGTGCGGGGAGGGCATACTTTCATACTCTGATGTTAGAATGTCCCCTAGGGTGTCAGGATAAAGACATTCCATCATCAAAATACCTTATCAGGGATAAGTCAGACTCTCGCTCCTAGCGAGCTGAGCGGATAAAATAAGCACCACATTGCTGAAATTTGCCTGAATCATTTTTTGACTTGAATAATTTTAAGGAGGGAGTAAATCAGCATCGATTTAAAAACTCGCAGAAGTTTTTGCGTAGCAGCTACAAAAAGGTCATCAGTCACGCGAGATTTTGCCACTTAGCGATCTCAGGACCTTTAGATTAAATGGTTTGCGAAGATAGTAGCTGCGCATAGTTGCGCCAATTCCATAGTGTTTAGAGCATGTTTAACATTGATCGGTGATTGACGTGGACACCCCGTTCTCCACAAAAATGTCAATGAATCTGAAAACTTGGAGCAAGTATCAATCAGCAATAAGTATTGTTTATGACACATGTGGATATCTAATCTTAGACAGGCCCCAAGGTGTATGGCATGAGTCAACATAGCGGGTAGATGATGTTTATTAAGGTCTATATCAGTCACCTCATTAACGGGTCTTCGCACGACATGCAGACTGCACAAAAATAACCGAAGAGTAAGAACGATGTTAACCATTACTTTAATGCATTACTCAATTAAAAATTATGACATACTTTGTCATAGAAATGCTTGGATATGGTAGTCTTTGCAATATATCGACCAGTGACTAAGATGGGAAATATAATATATGCATGACATAGACCTACTGTATTCCGCAGTATTTGATTCCTACGACTCTTCGCGCAGATCATGTACTATTCTCAGTTTTTCGTATCGCTATGCTAATAGATAAGGTTTGAGTATTTTTGATGAGAGAATGGTCTAGTTGCCCGGCCGCGAGTCATAATTCCTTTTATTTTTAAGGGTAAAAATTAAAAAGGCAAAATTACGAGATAGCATGGCCCTACTTCATTTGCTATAATCTATCATTCTTTGATTGCAAATTTATTTATAATAAAATAATTATGGCATAAGCTGCCTTTGTACGGTCTGTTAACTTTTTAGCTGAATTTGGTGTAAATTTTTGGTGTGTAGTTGACGTCACAAAATTTGCTATATCTCACAAATGCTAAACGAAAATTGCTTTCAGTTAATAGACATCAAATCTATGCGCTAGTGTAATTTGCATGAACAATGAGACGCGTAAATAGAGATTCCAGTGAGAGCCTGGATCTCTTATGAACAACACACGGATTTTTTGCGTTCTCGGCGGGGCCAACTAAATATTGGTTTTTGTGCACATAAAGGTTGTACTCCGCAGCACCATACTTTTTTTTCTCCGGCGATCTGGGCTCTCACCATTATTTAAGGCAGATGTCTCTGCAAAAATTATATTGACAGCAGAAGCTGGGGAAATCAGCCCAGCACTTTTTGGAGAAAATCTGAGGGTGTTTTTTGGTCTTTGGTTCTCACGAAAAACAACACTGTTTGTTTCGGGAAACAAATTACATTTTTTCCGGAAAAAATGTAAAAATAACGGGAGAAAACAAATCACATTATAATAAACAGACGACTACAAAATCAACATTAAAATGAGAGCATTTGAAAACACAGAACACCACTTTCCGTAGCGATATAACACCACCTAGTAAATTAATCAGATTTATCCTCATACACACCCTTCGCAGGGGCGTTCAGCAAGAAAGGCATTGGGAGGCCCGCGTTTGTTCTGGCGTTGAGAGCACTCCCACGAAACGACACATGTTGAAATTACTCGCCTGGTCGCAGACGCCCCGGACCCGCACACACACATTGCGGCTAGTTTCCAAATGGCGACTGACCACACATGCTACCTTTGGAGTCGCGTCCGAATTAGCCGACGGAGTGCGAGGGTTTCTTGTGAGGTGAAGATGAAAGCATCACTCAGAATGCTGCAGACCGGCTAAGCTTGAAACGAATTCATAACAGCCATAACAGTCGGTAGAGAGACTGAGTGAGGCACACGCCAAACAATACTACAAATCGTCGTTTTGTAGGGCCCTTAACTACTACAACAAATTACATTTGGGGACTCCACTCTCTGAGCGCAGGGCCCACTCGAGCGAATCAGAGGGATCTTAGAGACCCCAAAACCATAGGCATCATTAGACCTCAATGTGCGTGCAGGGCTTGGCTACTGCACCCTATTGTGTAGACATATGTGCCGCAGTCTCCTCAGAACAATGTTAGTCTGCACGTCCCCAGACCAATTGCATTAATGCCGCCCGTTGGTACAGGCTTCTATCAGCCGCCTCTCGAAAGTATTTTGCGTCATCAGAAACTCTTGCGCGCATCCATAGACACCTTGCGCCCTCGGAGGTATTATTCACGCCCTTATGAGGGCGGTATTGCAAACCTTGTTAGAAGCACCAATATGTCGCCCTCACTGAGATAGACCGGATCGTTGCCGCCTCAGGAGCTTATGCTGGTGACCACCCACTTCGGCAACGTGTTTATCAAGGGCGTCCATCAGTATTTTTTTGGAAAGTGGGTGCAGCGGTCCTCATGTCGCGCTCTGGCGGCTGCAGCTTCAACGGGCCTCGGAGACATCTGGCACGAGATGGAATTAAACCAAATCCGGAACCTGCGGAAAGTGACGTCGAGGGAGTGTGTCTCGACCCAGCATCGACTGCGACGCCGTCCAAGCCTTGTCTCCGTACCTGATGCCCTCGATGTATTATGTATGTAATTCAGGCTGTATTACCTCACTATCGTGTGCGTGGAGTGCAGCCTCGCTCATAAGTGTCCGGCCGACGGCTGTAACACACGTGTAACGATACGCTTCTGGCATTAAGCCATTCTTAGGATGAGACGCCGCCGCTGATGTCTTACACTAGCCGGAGGGACCTGCCAGTTCGCATCGGTGTCCGGAGACAAGGGGAGTCCACGGAGCAGGGTGGCGCGGCGGGCGAGGTTCCCGAGAGGCGTCAGAAAATTGACTGGAGAGCATGGCGTGGGAGCGGTTAAATCTCGTCTACGCTCAGCTAAATGCGTAGGTTATCTGTGGTCATATTAATCACCGCGCGAGAGGGCGCAGAGCTCTGCTCAGACACTAAAAGTACCTAATTCGCTTTCCCTATTTTCACAATTGTATACGGGCCTGTACTGAAAAATCTTGACAAACTTATGTCATGCCCGCTGTAAAGCGGACGCTGCAAGTTTCACACGTAGTGATGTTACGGTGTGACACAGAGTCTGGAAATCTTTTTAGCACGTGCTGCAAACGGCATTTTGTTTGTACGAGGTCCGCATGAGTAATTCCAAGATGGGTGCGTCTCCGACCTTATATTTGGGGGGGGGCAAATCATAGTCTCAGGCCCATCCTTGGGGGAAGTGGGGTGGCGCGACCCGTGCCTGTGGCTTCTACCGCACAGGGCGGAAGTTCCGTCTCCCGCTGGTACCAACATTGTGCATCTGGTAGACAACTCAGATAACTTATTGATGGAGTTCGGCGCCAAAGGCGAGGTAAAGTGCGATTACGTCCTAGTTGCCTTAACTCATTTTAACACTTTTGTTTTACCCTTTGTTTGATATTGCATAATGCCATATACCCAGCGCCATCCTGGGCGGTGAGAAGTAACCCACGACAATGGACTAGAAAAGGTTCATTATGAGCCTCATGCGTAGAAGATGGGAGCTGGTACAATTAAACCGGTAGGGGCGCTTTATTAAAAGCACGTCTACGTACAAAATCTAACATATATATATCAATGTGGTTATATACATAGTGGAACACAAATAAAGATCATAATATTTACACAAAGCTTTCCACTCTATTGAGCATAAGATTTGAGAGCATTGTGCGAATGAGAAAGGAATCAAGCCAAAAACGAGCACAATGCAAAAACAATTTTTACCAACGTAACACAGTGAAGCACGAACGATTGGGCGTGGCTTGAGATAGACAATGAGAGAAGGCTCGGTCGTGATATATATTTATAGGTTAGCTCCTATATGTTTTGAAAAATACTACCTTATGCCCGTAAGATTGTGCAATCAGATAGAACTTGGAATAAAATGTGCCTCTCCACGTACGACGTTGCAAAACAAATGTTGATGTCTTTAAATGTGTAGTTAGCAAACTCAAACATCAATAAAATGTAAAGCGAACACATTTACCAAAAATTTCCATGACATTCGTAAAACTTGCCCGTCCTAAATTCATTTCATGTTTGACGTTGCTGAACCGTTACATGAATAAACGGAATATGTAAACTCTATCGCTATGTCTCTCGGGTCACTTACCAGCTTCATGTCTGTGGTGCTGGTGGAGACGAGTCACACTTCACTGGTGCATCTCCTTGAGAGCTGACTGCTTATATACCGGCCGGTAGCTGGAAGGGAGGGGGCGGGGCAGACCTGGCCAGACGGGGCTGCGGATTAGCCCGCGCTTTGGGACGCCTTGCGGCCACGGTAGGAGTACTTAATCTAGCGCACAATTTAATAAGCACATTTTTCCACACAAAAAGCTCTAGTCGAATAATTTGTTGGATTTTTAAGGCAAGGGGGTCAAATTAAGCCAAATATTTGGAGATATCGTGTAAGCCTTCAGTTTGCCTTGCTGCACTGATAGTTTATGGTATAAGTGGCGTGTGGGAAACCTTTGGAATTGATGATTGCGCCATTTTTTACTTTCTCTCTCCCTCCCCTTGAAAAGCGCATTATGTCAAGGGAAAGGCTACTCAAAGTCGGTACCGATTGAGATGTCATTATTGCATTCCACTGTTGAGATTAGTCTTGGAGAATTTTAAAATTGTCAAATATCGTCTTTCGGAAGTATTTTTACGACAAACATTTAACCTGGTTCCCTGACTTTGATTCTGGTCTTAACCCTCGCCTAACGAGGGGACCTGACAGCCCCCCCCCCCTCTGAGGATTTTCTGCGATTACTTTTCATACATGCGACGTCTCTTGCTGAAGTTTTCAGTAGCTTAGTTCACAACCATTATACTTATGCTGTTAAAGTTTTGTTTTTAAAATTGGTTTAGTCGTTTGGGAGATAATGACGTTTTAGTGACGTCATGTTGAAAACGATATAATTCTAGAGATACAAAAAAAACGCAGAAAATATAGTTTTGCAGCAAATTGCAAACACAAACGACGAAAGTAGAAAATGGCGTTTCATTTAACCCTATTCCCTGCGGGGGCATATTCTGCCCCCCACAGTAGTTTTTCGCCCGCCGCTTCTGAACCGTTACGTCTATCGACTTGAAACTTTTGAAATTTTCCTAAATATTAATGACGGTGTTCTGTAAATTTTTTGAAAAAATCGGCCCAGCAAAGGCGGCTCCAGGGTCATGTTTTTGAGAGGTCAATACGAATGCGGGTGTGCGGCGCATACTTCCTTCGTAGTTTGAGGTGGAATAAAAGCGTCAGAAACTAAGTCGATGCTTTATACATCACACATAATTGTGTTATACATATTTTGGGGCAGAGGCGAACTCAGGTACATAAAATGGGAGGCGATATTATCAGTCAATTTAGGCCCAACTTCAAATATGCAAGATGATAGAAGGCGTTCCGCACATGGTGCCTCCCCCAAGTTGTTTACGTGAATCCCCCTATGCACAATTTGTTACATTTAACAAATTACAACAACACACATGTGACGTTCCCACGTCCCAAACACCAAGGAAAAGCACATATTTTGTATCCAAATATCACCCATTTTTTATTCCTGAGTGCGCCTATTATTTTTCATTTGTGTACTTGTCCCTTTAACACATTGAAGAACATGACATTGGAAGCTCAAAAACGTTTTTTACATGGAAATCGGTCGAATCACATGGCCACAATGACCTTTCAAAGAACACCTGAAATTTTCGTATTTTTTGCTCCATGTCCCACCATTTTTAAACAAAAAAGTAATTTCGGGGTCCAAAAAGAAAGATTTTGTCACGACGAATCGAATGGTGCTCGTCCCATCGAAATCGGCCTAGCGATTCTCGAGATCTCTGGGGGCAGAATCTGCCCCCCCTCACGCAGGTTAACGTAATTATGGCCGCTCACAGGTTAAAATAGATAACTCGGATTTGCGAAATTTTTGGGTTTTGATTTTTTTATTGAAATATCACTATAAAATCAAAATTGTAAAAGATGATAAAAGACGAAAAAGATATTGAAAAGAACTGAATATGGGCAAAACTAAAAACCAAATTGCAAAACAATATCTCTATTTTTGATTGAGTTTTTTGTTTTTGCTTTTTCCATTTTTGATGGCTCTCCAAGTGTAAGTAACTGATAACGTCATTTCTTAAATTATTTTTTTAACTTTATGACCAGAAACAAACAAATATTTTTTCTTCTTCTGTATTTCTGGTCTAGGAACATGCATTTTATTTACATTTATCAATTTATAGTTTGAGGTTTTTTGACAGAGCTAAATCGCTATCCTGGACGTTATCGAGTCGAGGTCATTTACTTGACCTAAAAGTTCACCCGTTGACCTGAGACCTAAAAATTGCATGCCGTTATATTTTTCAAATGACAGGCAATATGCTGGTTCTTACTGCGTTGCTCTATGTTGCTTAGTTTGGAAGTTAACAGGGGGCTTTCAGCCCCCCCGTACGGCGAAGGTGAGAAACGTTTTTCGTAAGGCGAGGGTTAAAGCACCTTTCAGTGCCTGCATGCTGAACGGTGTGCATGCTGCGAAACTCTGTGGAAATATGCAGCACGTATAATTTACACAGTTTTTTTTTTCGTGCAACCATAGGTAAGCAAAAATCAGAACTCAACAATCCTGCGCCGGGCCTTCATATATAAGTGAGCCGACCACAGGTTCCCTAACACAAGTCACAAGTCAAGCACGTCAGATTGCCAATCTGAGATTCTTCATTAGCGGTAAATCTTATTGCAGAATTACAATTATTCCCTTTTCATTACAGGCAGATTCTTTTGTTTGATCTCACTTCATAAATCAGTTGCATTGAAGTTAGCACATTAAGAATAACACATAAGCATCTGCTATATGCCTTGTTTACTGCAGGCTTATTTATATGTGACTTCCGTTTTTTGGTTTGGGATTTGCATATAGCTTATTATGAAACTATTTTTAATAGGCAATTTTTTTATATAATCATGCTTAAGTTACGGATAAGGAATCAACACGATATCTAATATCACGGCCCTTTATTGGAATTTGGAAGAATCGATTTAGTTAGCGTGTCTTTTGTCACGAACGTCTGTATTGTCTAATACCTGCTACGCTATTTCATCTAGTTTCATCTAGTTAGATTGGGATTCACGGACCACTTTGGCATTTTCTTGTGAGATATACTGAGATCTTATATTTATATTCAATCAGAGACCCTCATGGAGCAAGCATACCTTAATGGAGCCTGAGATATATGCACATTATTAAATGTGAAACACGTTTAAAATAACATTCGAACGAAAACGAGGAAACATATGTAACAATTGACTAGCTTGGAGTAACTATCCATTTGCACGATTACGGTGTCCTAATTTTTCCCCTTATTTAACAAGCAAATCGTTTTATCGACTTGAAAACTCAGCGAATGTGCTGCTTTTCGAAGCAAAATGCAACGCACTTGTTTTTGAAGATACTAGATTGAAATCGTTGAGCTCTGGGCATCCAACGCTTCGCTTGAATGACTGCAACATGATTCCCTGTCAACACGAGCACATCACGCAGCATTGGTATGTGCTAAGTTTTTGTTTTCTATAGCCAAATTGAAGGGAATTTAATCAAAACAATGCAATATTTTTTCCAAATTTTTTGAAAAGATGAGCAGCAAGGAAATTGGTTTGTAGTTACTAAATATATTTATATTACCTGTCTTATAAATTGGTTTAATATTTGCAACTTTAAGATGATCCGGAAAAACTGCAGTACTGAGGCATTGGTTAAAAAAGAAAGATAAGTGATGAATAATACTTTGATAAGTTAGAAGCAATATATAAGTGTTAATTTTGTCAATACCGCCACCTACAGGGTTCAATGACTTAATAATAGTCTGCACTTCAATGGGGTTTGTCATCAGTGTTAGATTAAAATGATTACAAATGGGTTGAAACATAGATCACAGGAGACCTCCTGTTATCTATGGTTGATATGAAAAATATCAAGGGAGGAATGTTTTTTCCAGTTGCAAGCCAATAGTTGAAAAAGTAATTAATCCCTCTGATATTTTTGCATTTTTATATATCTTCTCATTGCTGTCAATGAATGTTGATGGTGGTTCATTGCTATGTATTTTGCGTTTGGTTTATCACTTAATATAATAGTTTTTATGTATTTCTACTGTCATTTTTGTTTTCTTCCAAAGATTTCCCATAGAACATTTGCTTTGCATCTCTTAATAAATGTGTCAGAATATTTCTAAATTGTTTATAGTTATTTGTATTTGTGATATTTGGACACCTAAGCAGTTTCCTAAACAACTTATTTTTCTTGTTTATTGAACACAACAGTGCCGGAGTAATCCAGGGTTTCACTGCAGTTTTTTAGCTTGATTTGATTATTTTTGAACATTTTGCAATGCCTTCCATATAACTTTGTATTAGTACATTGTACGCTTCATTTGCGTCAATGTGGTTCTGAAAGTTCTGTAACCGAAGGTTGTTTCCTACATTGAAAAGACACTATTCTTTAGAACTGTGTTTTTTTCCAGGGCTGGCGAGTCGGTCGGTTTTGTCAGTGACTCCGGCTCCGACTCCGACTCCGACCTACGGAGTCGACTCCGACTCCGACTCGACTCCGATATCCGAACTTCCGACCTTCATACACAGGCCCCGCGGATAGCCGATCTAACGCCATCCAAAATTTGCTTATATCTTGAACTCGGTTGTAGATATCGTCCCCAAATCGTATATAAGCAATGGTCTATAAATTCATCACCTTTTCAGAAAGCAAATGAGTAAGTTATTTGGAAGTAAGAGCATTTTATTGATGTCCTGCAACACCATTTTTATGCGGAAAAAAT
>VOPJ01009187.1:0-15245 GCA_014673585.1 Semibalanus balanoides
GGGAGTGCCGCGACATTTTCTCTTTTGTTCTCTGGTGTTAACGTCAGGTGGCTTGCGTCGTTGGGATCGTAGGTGGGGGTACTCCTGGTCACC
Source organism: Semibalanus balanoides (assembly GCA_014673585.1). Lineage (NCBI taxonomy): Eukaryota > Metazoa > Arthropoda > Thecostraca > Balanomorpha > Balanidae > Semibalanus > Semibalanus balanoides. The sequence goes on from VOPJ01009187.1 coordinate 94, forward strand.
TTTTAATGGGGGGCGGTTAGAAGAAAAAAATGCCGCTTTCCTACTAGGCTATGACATGGCGCCCCGGCCCCTGAACTTCATCTGATCTACTGTAATTATCCTTTTAAAATCTAGGTGTATCCCATAGGCCTTATTGAAATACTTGCATTGCATAATTTTATCTCCTGATCCAAGAACTTATTCAAAATACACTGTCTCAATACATGGTAATATATGTGCGATCTGTGAGATTTTTAGTGGAAATCAACAGGTACCACAAATCATCTCACCTTCAGCTTGTTTGGGTCGATCTTTTCTTGCACGACCATGACACTGTGAATGAGTTCTGATGATACCCATTCGTCGTGCGATGACTGGAATCCCAGGTAGCGTACGTAGAATCGCTTTCTGTCCGGGGCTTCCTTGATCTGTAATCAGAGGAGAACAAATCGGACTTAGTAGGCCATGAAGATAAAGGCTACCAACTTTTGAACCATCGGTGATTTCGATTCCGGATACCTGCAACTGCAAAAGTTATATGGCGCCCTATCTGGAACAGTGCACACTCCGAAGTGATGATGATAATGATTAAGGTGTTATGGCGCACCGACTTACTGCAAACCATCCACGTTAACACCATTAACTTGAAAAATAGACTTTTCGAACCAACCTGACCTAGTGTTCAGAACTAGTAAGACAGAACAGAAGCAGGGCTATTCATTACAGAGCGATATTTGTTTGTACTTAGCGCGTTGCATTACAAATAACTGCCAGCTTTCACCTTCAGCACATACCTCGGCGGGAACAAGTCGGATCCAGCCGCTTCTTAGCACCGTGCAGATGACATACACCAGCACACCCGGGCACAGACTGTCCAGCATCGCATCGCTGACCCTGAAACGAAACGACACCGTATCGTGTGAAAGTCGCACATAAAAAATAACCTTATTTAGGATTAGTCAGGCCTCTTTCAATAACTGCCTGAGCATTAAATATCAATGAGCAACTAAATTGCATTACTGTGATTAACCCGCGCTTGACCGGGGTCTCAGCCAAACGCCATTGATAGGGGAAGGGCAAATATGCTCCCCCCCCCCTCTACCCCTGCTATCGCCGGAACCAATGCTTGCAGCGAGCCGCGCAATGCGGCACTCGAAAGCTCTTAATGAGATGCACCTAAAGCATACTCAAAATTTTCGAATCGAGGTCACATTTCAGGTCAAGGTCGGGTAAAATGTCGAAATCAATGCATTTGGGTCAAATACAAAGATAATCGAGGCACAAAGTCCAATATAAAGATAATAGTTAAACAAAATATTCGCTTGCTGATTTGAAAAATGTGCCATGCATTTTTGCGATTTTTAAGAAGCGCAAATTAATTGAACACGCAAATATATTTCGGAAATCTTCAATATGCAACATTCAATGGCAAATGCACCGGATTTTGAGTACCTCCCCTACGGTGATCACAGAGTTTCAATTAATGTACAACTTCCGTATCCCAATACTAAACGACCTTAATTTGGGAGAATGTAAAATTATAAAAACGCTTAAAAATAGCTTAATGCTGTGGCCTGTGTGTGCCATTAATGCACTCTATACGACTCTTATATTTTATTTACTATATATCCAACGCCCATCATTGTCCTGCTTTCTTTGATTGATTATTCCTCTTTGCATGCGTTTGCATCAATAATTGTCGAGAATAAAGTTTCAAGTTTGATTCAGAATTTCAAGCATATCATAAGAGAAACAATGAGATAATTGCGAGGCACCCTGATTCTGGCAAGATATAAAACATAAACTGAACAAACAAAGCAAATTAAAATTCATGGAGAGGCAAGCAAAGTAGCAAATTGATAATTCCAAAATTTACTTACGGGTGAATAGTTACGCCAGATGGACATTCTTTGGCCAGATGATGTGATCTTGTCTTCTTAATCTTGGTACGACCACCGTTTCGGGCCGCTGTGTTCGATCCACCGGCAGTATTGGTGAGAGATGAGTTTTGAGACACGAGCACACTTTCTGCAGTGGTCTCACGGGCTCCTCCCTTGCCAGTCCTTTTGACCGAGTGGCATCGGTTAACCGCACAATCTGCTCCTTTTCTGCTTCCCACAGGTCGCGCTCTTTGACGCCGGGAGACAGATAACGATTGCTTTAATCCGACTCCTGAAGGATCCCATGGCATCGTTTCCACCACATCTTTGCTGCTTACATGTATTGCACACCTTTTGGGAATGTCCCGTTTGGTGTCATGTACTACCATGCGACTGGCTCGACTGACGCATGTTGTTCTGTATGTCCGGGTCGGGCTTTTTGCGCTGCTGTGTTGCCTTGCGTGCCGATTGTAATTAGTCGGCAGGGCCCGTGTCTACCCGATGATTTTGGCCGCCGCCTTCCTCCATGCAGGTCCCTTCCGGCCTCTGGTAGAATCGTTGGGGCGGTCGTACGACGCCTGGCTGTCCGGGGCACGACGTTAACACTCGCGTTCCTTCCGCGCTGCCTCCGTGAGGCTCGAGAAGCAGAGGCTCGTTTTCGCCCGGTCAATGCGAGCGGATGCCACCGCTTGCGCCTGAGCAACCCAATCTATGTTGACCAGACCCTCTTATGCTTTAATGATCGGTAATGTAATACTTCATTCTTAGACTGCTGATACTTACATTTATGGCTGAAAACACAATATAACAGGAAGAACACAAGAGCAGCCGGTGGTAACGCTTTAAACATAGAACAAATACAGGCATATCAACATACTAGAGGCAAATCACACCAAGGCTAACAACAGGTAGCCATCCGCCTAAACAGTCTCAATGACAGCGCTTGTGTAGTGGGACTGGGAAACAATGCTTCACCGCCATTGACATGTAACAGTCCAACGAACCGATTTTTAGAGTATGAACAGTGAATATACGGATATGCAACAGCAAGGGGTGAAACGACGTTAGCAATATCATAATTCAAAACTAAAGGGCTGTGGGAACGAATTCGGCCAGAATCCAACAGTATGACCAAGACAGATAAATAACCACATACCACTGCAGGTCCTCTGCCGATCACTCTCGGTAAAATCGTTTGGGGGGCGGTCGTCGACGCTGCTGTTCCTGGCGACTGTGTGCTGCTCGCCGCATTCCCCATTCTTGGACAGACTGCCTTCCCGTGCTGGCTCGAAGCGAGCTCGTTCGCCGGCAAGCGACGGAATTCTGCAATCGCTGGGCTGCGGCCTGGAAACAACAAATATAAGTCGTTAACTACAGACGCCTCATATAATTGGCTATGCTCACCACATCGTAAATGTAATCTAGCATCTTAGTAATCGTAGCAACGTACTCTAGATCTTAAATGGCTAGATACAGCTATACTTATGATGATGATTGGGGTTTTAGGCGGACATCGACAGCGAAGGTCACATGCCGCCAAATTTTACTATTCGTTATAATCTAATCTACTACCGGCGCCTCTCGGTGTTGCACATTTGCTGAGGTATCTAATTAAAGTCAAAGGTGAATGTTTCCGCATAGCATTGAATAGTATATAATAAATCATTTTGCAGATCGCATGACAACATCTGTGTATATATTATGCTCTCTACATTGCCCAACATCAAACCGTTCTCCTACAAGTAAAGATAATGTCTGACTGTGATGATGATGATTTGGGCTTAAGGGTGCCGCAACAAAAGAGTTATATGGCGCCCATTATGTCTGACTGTATTAGATCAAATAAAACGACATAACTTCCACCGATAATACCGCCGTCCGCACTCTGATGGTCGAAACTTGACCTATACGCCACCAGCCAGGCACGGGTTGTGAACACCAGCGCCACCTATATAGAATCTCAATGACGCTCAATGCGCACCCCAGCGACACCTTTAGCACGGATAAGGGGTTTAGCAGTAAATGTAAAAAAATATAGCCGTTCGCACCGAAGTGAAAAGTCTTTAAGTCACAAACCACGATTCCTTGACGGGTGAGTAACTCGGTAATATGACGAATAAAGAAACCATACCAAATGCCAGTCAAGTGGTATGCAATAGAGCCCAGCGGGAGCGGCGGGATTAGCATAGTATCACTATGCGGTTACTAGGAGGAGTGACAGAGGAGAGCACACCACGACAAGAATATCTGCAGCAGTGTATGGACTTCTGTATAGACATATAAGTCACATGCAGCATAAGCAAAGAAAAACAATGATGAGAAGCATCACATGAGTTCACTACCACTATTAACGCTAGCCACTTTGTAGTATTCAACGATCGATTACCCGTCTGGCCGCACCGATTCCGCTATCCGGCGGGGGCTCCGTCCCGCGAAATTTACACGACCATCCTCTGACAGAAACATTCTCAGTCCAATTATCGTTTTAGCTCCATCTCATAAAACACGTTAACAGCACATATCTAATACTTCTAAGTTAGAAATAACCAGTTTAATGAACCAACTGCATCTCAGTCGAAGCAAACAAGGGAGAGAACCCGATCGTTTCATGAACCGAGGACCCCAAACGGTACAAGCCGCCCCGTTGATCACCATACAAGTGTGACTTAAAGGGCTTTTAAACGTGACGTCGAGGTTCCAACAGCTGACTGCGCTAGTGCTTAAGATATAGGGGATTCACTTTGATCCACAATTATGATACACTTATTGTTTTCAGACGCCAAAATACATGGTATGAAGTAAAACAAGATGCATATTTTCATTTTGATCCATTTTGTCTGCAATAATGTTAGGGAGTTATAAGGAAAGCGGATAACTTCGGTGAGGGCTACTAAATAAAGGGTGCTCCGTATCATAAATTTCTAGTAAAAAAATAGAAACAAATAACCATAGAAGAGCGTTTATATGTACGAATTATCTAGCATAAAATGTAATAATTTAATGAAAACGTAAGTCACTCGTATGCAGAAAAAACAAATACAAAATACAAGGTATCAGCTTGAAATTTATATACTCTCGAAAGTGAATCCCCACCTCTCAGACATTCCAATGCATTATGGAATGGAATAAAATGAAAATATGATAGAGACCAGGTGATACATGATTTTGACTACCGAAAACTGACAGCAAGGTACTACCACAATCCTTGCTCCTTTACTCCTTCAACACGCAGTCAGCTGTTGACCAGGAGATGTTATCACTTAAAACCCTAATACAAGGAGCCGTTCGCCCTAAACAGGGTCTTAACACCGCGCCCCCACTGGCTCTGCATTCCTCCTTACGCCAGACTGGGGGTTTGACACCCATCCCCTCTTAACTCGCCATGACTAGCCACCACACTTCAACCGTTAAATCAAACATTCGGGAAAGCCCTATTTCAGTCCTTTTTTTTCGTTCTCAACCAACACTCAGGTCACCAAGGTCATCGAAAGGTCAAATTTCAAGTTTAGACATTGCTCCAGAAACCCCCAAATAATATGGAAACTATGCTACTGAGAAATGAGAGAGCGTTCGAAGTCAATCGCTACGTTGCCCGTCAATGGAAATTTACCAATCGCACGTCTATGTCCCCAAATTGATGCCTCTAGGCAATAAGGTTTAAGCTCTAGGAGGTGACATTTATAAGTCAAAAAAGCTATGTTTGACTAAAAAAATTATCGTGAATAAACTTCTTAAACCTGACAAAGGATAAGCCATAAACTGTTTACGCCATCGTGTTTGTCTCATTGATGCGCTTTGAAACATATATAGGTGACCTGGTAAGATCAACTTCAAAATTTGACCTCAGGTTAAGGTCAAGTGTGACCACAGGTAGGTCATGTTGCAATATCAGTAGATGTTCTTGCCCGAACAAACACACTGGTTAGTTGCAGTTCCTATCTTCATTATGCCAGAAATTGACGAAATGTGTTGGGACCTCGGAACCTCAGATGCCCCCATCTCCTAGAATAAAGGACCTTGATAATACAATAAATCCATAGATAACATCACCAGAAGAAGATGGCTGATATCGTCGAAATGAAAGCAATTTGATTATTTTCTCCATTTACTTTATATGGAAGACGCAAAACATGACCCGACCTATAGGTCACCGATACAAAATCAAGATATACATTTTAATACCAATGACTTAATGAATCCTGAAAGTTTTAGTATGACCCTTAAGAAACTGAGTCTGCAGACAGCAAACGTTTTGTAGGTAGGTCAGCTTGATCCTGACCGGTGACCTTACTGACACACTGAATTTTCGTCAAATGTCCCGGAAAGAAACAGTGGAATCAGTTATGCCAATTTTGGCGGCACTCGCGCCGCCGTTTTTTGTTATCTTGAAAAAATAGGGGGGGTGTTCAACACACCCCCAGTGGGGCGCGGTTAACCCACGCCCTGAGGGGTTCGCGCCGAACACGAACTGCAGGGGGGATTTCCGCCCCCCCCCCCCCATGAGATCAGGTTACCGAAAGAGCGCAGATTCAGCTCACCTGATGGGTCGACTCATCCTCAGTTCGGTACACCTGGATAATATCTGCATTGGACACCCAACGGTCGAGCCGCTTATCCATATTAGGAAAGTGGATGAAATACCGCGTAGAACAGTCAGTCTTCTCCACTTTCATGACCTGAAACAACGACAAAAAATATGCATAGTTTGTACAGCAAACACGGATCGCTTGAAATGTTCAGCCAGCAATGTGCACCTGAACAAAGTGGACAAAACGAAAACATGGCAAATTTCGAAACAACAACCTTGCAAGATGTCACACCAAAGTAGAAACACGTCTATCTAACAAGGACCAAAAAATTCTTACAAAACGTTTCCTCATTATCAATTCATAAATACTACTCGTATGGCAACGAGAACTGTGACATTTTAGAACATGAACACTTCGAGAAACGTTTTTATTATTACGCTTGAATAGGATTGGGACCAATTTTTAAGGTACCATTTTTATGGTCTCATAAAAATAAGGACAATTTTTTATTATATAAACTGCGCGGCGGAGACAAAACTTTTCTCCCCTTTAATTTGAAAACTAATAGGGCTAGAAAGACGCAGAATAGAGCTTTCGAACGCCCTCAACAAGCAGATTCTAAGCTACTTTGAGTTTTTTTTTCTCAAGTCAATATGGAGGTCACCAGAGGTCATCAAAGGTCATATTTTCGAGTTTTTGGTTTTGCTTCGAACTCCCCAAATATCTCGGGAACTATGAAAGCTAGGAACAAACGGAAAAGCAGTCGATGAGCTTTTAAAATGCATCGCGAGCGTTTGTTCTAATTTTATCACAGGACAAAGTTTAGGTCCAGAGTCTCAAGGCCAAAAAGGTTATTTCTTTGCAAAACGTTTTCACAATAGTTTTAGCCCTAATATAAGCAAGGCATAAGTTTGGACGTCATCGTGTTTGTCTCGACAAGGCGCTTCGACTCATTTACATTTGACAGGTTCGGTCAGCTTAAAATCTGACCCTCAACGCCAAGGTCAGTAAAGATAAGTGGTGACCCAAGTCAAGGTCATGCTGCAATGTTGGGAAGACGTGCGCTTGACGGAGAACCAACACAATTGGTGTCGGTTTCACTTACTCTATCTTTGTGTCCAAGAGTTAGTAACAAACAACTGTTGTTGACCTGATGACCTCGGGACTGACCTTGAGGGTGTCACTGGACAAAAAGTGGCACCTAGCGTCTTTCAAGATTGCTTATAATAGCATATCAAAGGAATATAGATTGCTATCTTGCGTATCTTGGAACAAGGAAGCATTTGCAATATTTTCCCATTGACTTATAATGGTGAGTCGTCACGAAGATTGACCCGACCTTAGGCACTGAATATGAATCAAATTATATAAAATTTATATATACTACCTTATTGAAATTATTGTAAGGTAAACGATCCATCCAAAAAGACTGTGACTGTGTATGACTCAACTTTTTTGGAGGTGGCGGTCACGTGACTTGTCTGGTGACCTGACCTGAGATGACAATGAGGCAATTTTACGGTTAACTAAATAGTGGGCGAGACGCCGTTTTTCCGCTCATCCTCGAAAAACACTGAGAGGTGATGTTAAACACCGCTTTCCCCCGGCACGGCGCGGGTTAGGCTTTGCAAGCCCCGCCACAAGTCACTAGGTTTTGTTTGTTTATTGGGGTTTTTGGGCGCGCCGACTACTTAGGTCAATTTGCGCCCAAAGTCACTAGGTTGTGACGTCACCAACAAAATCAAGAATATTAATTAATAAATACGAAAAGTTAACTGCTCGCTTTATGGCGGAAGGTGATTTAAGTTGTGATTGAAAAGTTTACCGAAAAATCAAGAAAAATACGCTGCATCTTTTAAGCACAAAAACATAATAGCTGTCCCCAACCCCATTGAAATTCAGGCAGCATGACAACTTGATAAGGAGCCACTTCAGAAGGGAAATATCTAAACAAAATGGCGAAAAGTCGAAAACAAGCGCTGCATAATAGTGATTCTATATATTTGTTTTTGTTTTTATTTTTCAAAATAAATGTGCTTGCTGTTGGAACAGTCGAGTCGTTATCATTCACAAGTCATAATTTCAAAAGTGTTCTACTGACAAAACGCTGGCAACCGCTGGAACTTGTGTTTTATCTCTATTGACATGTGGAAATAACCCTATGATATAGCCATGGCATACCACTCACATTACATTTAAAGGGACACTGCCACCTTCCAAAAAGTTCTCAAATGTACGCCGTTTGTGGTGCAAAATAAGAAGTAATTGCAGCTGAACACGATTATGACATTTGTTTCTCACAAAAAGTGCTCAATTCAATAATAAAAATACGATTTAGTATTTGGGCTGATGACGTCATATGAAGGAATTTGGGGAAATAGAGAAAACCTTCACGCCCCCACTGCCATCTGTATGACTGTGTAGGACTTAAGTGTATGGGCCAAAGTAAAATAGCTTCGACTATGCATCAACGTTTAGTATAAGAGTGACGAAGTCATCGGATCTGGTCCCCATTCAACACACTGGGGACTGGGCTTTACAGATGCTCAAAATAAAACTCAAAATTTCTTTGTGATTTCAACTCTCGGTGGTTGTTTAACTTCACGCTATAGACATAATTTCAATGCCAAGCAGCCAAAATGGCTATCTCAACTCAAATATAATGTTAAGGTGGCAGTGTCCCTTTAAGTGCACTAAACAGCAACATAGGAACCATACAGCCACTAAATAGTGCATTATCTAGGAATAGCCGATTCACTTACCATGCCATCCAGCGAATTGCGGGCCTTCGATGTGCGCGGTACGTTGGCAGTTGACACCTCCACCAGACTCCCAGGTCGAATGACTCCCACACACAGCCTGTGAACAGTGCAACGATTTTAAAACCAGATCACATATTTCATGGCTCACATAAAAAACACTGTGGTCGCAGCAGAATCAAAACAATTACAAAAAAGGCCTGGTAGATCACAAAAAAGGCAGAGTGAATGAAGATTTGACATCCATTTTTCTGAGGTGACAAACACTTGTTATTATGTAAAAACCGTTCCAAAATTCCGAGTTATCCAATTAGTGATGATTAAAACTATAAATTGTTCGACAAGGGGAAGCGAAAAATGACTAGCAAAAGAGTACTAGTTATATAATATCTACCACCCACAAATAACGTTAAATACTAATACAAAGCTAAATACTTATAGTTTAACCTAACTTCATTTATTATCGATGTTTTTATGATGATTGGGGTTTAAGGGCGAACCGACAACGAAGGTCACATGTCGCCCATGATCGATGCTATTAAAAGACAACATATCAAAGTCAGATGTTCGTATTGATATTATACTCCAAGTACTTATCCGGTAAGGCAAGATAATGGGATCACAGAATCAAGAGACCCGAAAAATACCTGTAGTACATACCCGATCGGTTCCTTGAAGACTTCCTTGGATCCACTTGAAGCTTGCTGCATCTCTCCAGGAGGACTTGGACCATCATTTTTGGATTTCTTACTCCGCGTCGGGGAAAGCTCTCCATGTTCTTCCTCCGTCTGGTTCATAGTCAACGCATGTGTTCCAAAATCACCATCGTAAGTCTTGCTGAGCGTCCGCTTTCTCCTCGTCCTGGTACCGGAACTGAACCTCTTACCAGTCTCTTCACACGACCGACCTGTCATCGTACGGACTCGTGTAGGCTGCTCAGCATCCCCTCGCTCTTCCATCCCTTGGTCAGAGACCAGCGGTTTGGGCAGTAAGGACTCAACATTCACGATGTTGAAACCAAACGGCAAAGATTCATCTTCCTCACCCGAGCTCAAGCTAGTTGACATCCCTGACCTACTGTTCAAGAAAGAGTGGCTGAAGTCATATGCAGGTGGCTCAGACTTCATCGATTCTTGGCGCTTTCCTGAAGCAGTGTCTGCCTGGGACATTCGGCTCCCTTCAGAGTCGGCGTCCCACTCAATTGAAATCGTTTCTGAGTTTGCTTCGGCAGGAACTTCTTTAGAAGTTGGTGACGACGGTTCCGTCAAAGCCTTTTCTTCGAAGTGTTTTTCTATGTCCGACTGATGTTTCGCTGAAAAGACGTCTCTGTTCATGAAAGCCGCTATTTTACTTGGAGTGAGACGGCTGAGGTCCGGCAACTCACGGCTCACTACAGCGGCGGTTCGGTTCGACCATTTGTCAGCCAGTTCACTTTCCACATCACCAAGAGCATGCGGGGGCGTTCTGCAGTCTCGTAAAGGACATGGGGAGGACGGTGCTGATACACTTTCATCAGGGCAGCTGTCATCGTCATCTGGTTCCACGGCAATCAGGTCGAAGTTGTCACTGCTGCTGGACGAAAACGTTGCCGGGACTGGACTGCTTTGTGCAGACCTTTGATCAGTGGTTGCCTGCGATGATTCAGGTATGATAAACATCGCAGAGGGCGGCAGTCCATGGATGTTCCGCACACATCCGTCTGTCGAAGCAGAGCACCTTTCTACATGCTCATCAAACGGATTCACCACAGCTGTCGGTCGTGTGTGTCTGCTCTCCGCGGGGAAACTAGCCATCGGAGGAAAATCGACACTGCTTGATTGAACCCCGGTTCGTTGTGAGCTTCCGACCGGAAAAACGGTGTCATCGCCATCGATCTCGATCACTTCTGGGTTTTCACGGCTCGCAGGCTTTGTCTGAACCGCCGCAGTGACAACTTCACCTTCCTTTTCAGACTTGGATAGTGACAGTAGATCCATGCCATCTGACTCTAGCTCTTCAACTTCGTCGTATGGATGCAGCACGGCAAAGGTAGTTGAAGACGTCATCAGCTGCGACGACTCCATACCATCGGTAATGACCAGTCCAGCATTTTCATCCTTGCTTTGTGATGTTCGGCACGGCGAAGATGTCCTCGCTACGTTCTCAGAGAGCGTCTGCACCTCACCCTCTGACCTGGGGGACAGTTCCATTTCACTGGATGTCGATGCAAGCGCAAGGTGTAGTGACTCTGGTGTCGTAGCACTCGACGTCTCACATTCGACTGCATTCGCATGATTTATTTCGAAGAGGACTTCAATAGCATCAATGTTCTCTGGTCCAACTTCCTGGGGATCTTTTTGGCCACTTTCGGATTGTTGTGGGTAAGGTTGTTTTGGACGACAAGCGCCACCCACAGCTGTTTGATCCAATGAAGTTTTTGTTGGCCTTTTGTCCGATGGTTCAGCTTCTATGGTAACTACTTCTGGCTCGCGTTTCGCACAGGGTTCTGAAATGCAGTGCACCATCTTGAAGTGACACTCCAGGCTTCTTCTGTCCGCATGCAAAATGTTGCACAGCACACATGCTTTTCCATCACGCCTGGAATAGAACAACTGCCAGTACAGTTTCCAGTTCACGTTGTATCTGTCTAGATGACTGGAGAGTAGCGCTGGCCTTTCGAAACGTGCATCACAAAAGCAGCACCACAAGAGAGTTTGTGCATTTGCGGCCTTCCATTTTGAATCCGGCTTTGACTCCATCGCAACGAGTTTATGTTCAGTGCAGCTCTTTCAGTTCTTCCGATACGTTACAGCACCATTGTCGTCTTGGCAAAGAAACAGCTGCAACGCAAATAGCAAAGGGTTAGCAAATTAAAAAGCAGCATTCCAATCACAGGCTCATGTCATTGATAGCAAGCCAAAACTTCCTGACGACGAAAGTTGAATAGCTAGTCAGATAACGTTTCTACTGTTACTATCCAAGACCGAAGAGGAAGGTGAAGTTACTGATCAATCAAATTATATTATAATAAAAATTATCCTTCAACAAGACAAGCTCCAATTTCTTCATAATCAACGTCCTTAATACTTCATAAATAATGGCATTAAATAAACATTAACATGCTATTTTTTTAATGTGAAAGATACGCATATATTTTAACTGTTTCAGCATATATTTTAACTGTTTCAGCTTCTTTCAGTAACCGGCCAGTGGCCGACAAGATCGGTTGGCAAGCAGCCGTGAGCACGATAGAAGAGGTGCCACTTTTCTACCCACTTACCCACCAGATGCGGGTAGTTACTACCAACGTTGGTAGTAGCGGGTAGCACAAGCAATTATTTGGATGAAGTGGGTAGTTGGCGGGTAGCAGAATTTTCAGAAATTTTGTTAAGATGGGATTTTAATGGGAATTGGGAATGCTTAACACATATAACTAGGGTACCTCAGTTGTGAGCAGAGATCAACACAAAAACAGTCAGCATTGAAAGAATGAGTAACCCGCGGCCGGAGGCGGGCGGGGGTTTATAGACACCCCCCCTTCGGTTTTTCCTGGATATCGGGAAAACTGGCGGCGGCGTAAGCGCGCCAAATTCAGTACCCGTTGTTCGATCATTCTTTTGTCCAGCTTTCAAAAGTTTTGCCAATATGTCATGTTCAGGTTCAGGTCACCAGGCTAGGTCAAGTGACCCCACCTCCAAAAAAAGTTTGTGGGTTCCACCAAAGTCACAGTTTTTAGCGGATTGGTTTCGTACTTACAGGTTCTCATAAGAGCATGGGTCTATCTAAGTTGATGTTATATTCTCGGATTTTCGATATCGGTGACCTAAGGTCAGGTCAATTTCCTTGACCTCCCCATTATAAGTGAATGCGAAAAATAAACAGATGCTTCTTATTCTGAAAGTATGCATTGGATCAGGGCACTGATTTTTCAGAATCAGGTTTTTTTAGCTCATTCTGAGATGACCTAGGTGCGATTGTTCTAAAAGTCTCTACAAGCGCTCATCTGAAGGTTCATCTGAAGGTCATCAGTGCATGATTTGCTAAATAACTTCTGAATATAATGGAGATTACGAGCCCGAGCGGATTACACCACTGTATTTGTATCAGTCTGTCCGCGTCGCCCCATATGCAACATGACCTATCATGGGTGCACCAAATGACCTTGACCTGAGGTCAATTTTTTGAAGTTTGACTACGAGGCATCTGTATATCGTTTCAAGCGTCTTGACGAGAGGAACGATATGTGTGAATTGAGTTATGTGTATTTTTAGATTAAAAAGCTATCTCAGGAAAACATATTTACCAATAAAACTAACATTTTTGACACTTTGATGGTACCTCTGAGTCCCAAAACTATGAACTGAGATGAAATCTTTGAGGACAGACATGCGATGAAATTTAAATAGCTACTAATGCTTCTTTCACATGATTATCCTTAGCTATCATAGTTCCCGAGATAGTTGGGGATATTGGAGATATGTCCTAAAATCTTGGAAAATTTGAGAAAATTATGACCTTGGTTGTGATGGACCTCTGGTGACTCCTAATATTTGACTGAGCAAAATTTTCAACGAAATAGTTTCCAAATCCCTTTTGACGAGCTCTCGAACGTATTTTTGGTTTATGTTCTAAGGCCCATAGGGCCGAGTTAAGAAGGGGGGGTGTCTAAACACCCCCCCCCCGCGCCCGAGGAGCGTGGCGCCGAGCACCGCCCGGCGCGGGTTAAAACAGCATACATATTGATGGCAAATTGTATTTGTGGGTACTTGCAGGTAGCTGGCAGCCTATTTGGTCGTGTGGGTAGAAGTGGGTATTCTCTAAAAATGCGAGTTATTATTTATTTGCATATTTGTATAATAGGAAGGAAACTGCGTCCAGATGACGTCACCACCCCTCAGTCGCATTCAGTCAAATCGCCGGATGACTCTACCTTGTGATAGAGCCTTGGTGCTACCGAGCTCAGCGACAGATAGTTGAAAATGAGCCGACAGGAGAACCTGACGCTTTAACCCGGCCATGGACTATTGCGCCTTCCTGAATGCAAGGCGTATCTATTACACACGGATGCGCTGGCGCCCTATTGTGCGCTGAAGGAGATTCCAGTCCAAGTCGTAATAGTCCATGACCCGGTATTGGCTGCCGGCTGGGATCTCGACCGAGCGCCATTGGCTGAGGGGGCTTTTTCTATTTTAGCAAAACCAGTCAGTCAGTCAATCAATCCGTCCCCCTCCCCCCTCCAGGGCATAGAATTATTAGAGACCATCCAAGCGTGTTAACCCTATTACTGACGGGGGAGGGCCGAATCGGCCCCCTTGAGTTTTTTTTTGCGTACAATTCATTTATAACTTAACACAGAATTTTGAAACTTTTGCTGACTTTTCCAAACATTTCATTGCGCATTGAATGGTGTAAATTTTTTTCAAAATTAAATTATTAGGAGGGGGTCCAAGACAGTTTTTAGGGGGCGCGTTCGGCCGTTTTGACACAAAATATTTGCATGGTCAAGCACTCGTGGAGAGTTGTGTGTTGAAGGGAAGTGTTAGAGAATACAGACACCGGTAGAGAATTGATTGTTCTTCCAGATGGCAGTCTCGAAATATCAAAATTTTGAATTTCGAAATCCAAAATTTTGGAGAAAAAAATATCAAAATGGTAAAGTTTTTTATTGTCATGAGGTTTTGTAAAACCGGAGTATATGCAATAGAAAACATGCAAATAAATATGTTTTTAAAGTTTCAAGGCGATATCTTAATATGTGTTTGACCTGATGTCAGGTCAAATGCTAACCTTGCAATATGAATATATTGTGAAAAATGAAAAATAAGTGAAAAAAACTATTTCAGCATCATGTCATATTGATCTTGATCATGTCCTTCTTGATAACCAGGATGCAATTGTTAGTCAGTAACCCTTTTAACCCGCGCACTGCAGGGGGTTCGATTTCCGCCCCTCCCCCCTCAGGTTTTTCAAGAGTAGCGCAAAAACGGCGGCGCGCAGCGCCGCCAAATTTCGTACACCTGTTTGGG
>VOPJ01009188.1:0-22771 GCA_014673585.1 Semibalanus balanoides
AGCGGGGCGCGGGTTAATATACATGCTCCTGTTACTTACTTCTGAATCAAACAAGTAAGACAGATCACGACATCCAAAAATGATTAGATCGCCATCGATATTTTTTAACTAAATATGCAGAATACCTGAGAAAAAAGAACACTATCGACACGCAACTAGACAAATTGACAACAAATATAAAATATATAATCGAAATCTTCACATGGCGAGAAGAAGAACTTTTAGAATGGTTCATTGGGGGCTAGGTATATAAATTATAGCAAAAATATATTAAGCCAGACAAATGTATAGTATATTTTTAGGCGGAACGTAGATTTGCCAAAGTTTCAAAAATTATTTCAAAAACGCGGAAATATATCCGTAAGAGACTGAAATGTAACGAAAACCCAAACCAAATTTCAAAGCAATATCTGAATTTTTGACTGACTTATGACTCCCGAGTGTAAGTAACTCATGACGTCATTTTTGAAAATAACTTTTTTTGACCTTTTTTTGACCAGATAGAGACAAATAAATATCACAGCTCATTTTCTGAGACAAAACTGGACTATATAAATGTATTTTTTGTTAAAAAATTCAATTTTACAATTTGACCTCATATGACCTGACCTTTTGTGGGATGTCAGATTGTAAAATGGCTTCCACTATCGATAACACGTGTAAACACCATAAACTTTGTCGCAGTTGGTCTTTCGTAGACCACTTACAAGTCGGTGACCTTTTGTGACCGCGATAATTGACCTTGACCTTTGCTAAATATTCACTTTTGCTTAATGCAGGATTTCATTTATTTGAGAGTCTTTGTGCTCAATTAGTTACAGATCTAAGGCTTTGGATAGAAAATATAGCCGAACTAAATATCTCCATTTTTGAAACCTTTTACCGTGCCCTTGACCTGACATGTGACCTTATTTAGAAAATTTCACGTATGCTTTGGATGCGTATCAATGAGACCTTTCTATTGCCGTATTGTGCGTCTCGCTACGGTTATTGGTTCAGAAGATAACGAGGGGGTGGCAGAATCTTCACCCCCCCAGCGGGGTGCGTTCGGCTGGATATCCCAGCGGGGCGCGGGTTAATATACATGCTCATGTTACTTACTTCTGAATCAAACAAGTAGACAGATCACGACGATTCCAAAAAATGATTAGATGCGCATTGATTTTTTTGTTTAACTAACTGATGGGCAGAATACCCTGAAAAAAAACTGAATCGACACGCAACTAGACAAATTGACAACAAATCTAAAATAATATAATCGAAATCATTCACATGGAGAAGGAAGAACTTTGAGAAGTGGTTATTGACTAGGAATATATAAATTAACAAAAATATATTTAACCAGACAAATATTTAGTAAATTTTTAGACGGAACGTAGATGAAAAATTACAACAATTTGTAGGACGCGATTCGTTGGTACGACTTCATCAGCACCTTAACCCTATTCCCTGCGGGCGGCCAGAATTACGTTAACCTGGGTGGGGGGTGGAGGGGGGGGGGCAGAATCAGAGATCTCGAGAACCGCTCGGCCGATTTCGATGGGACAAACACCATTCGATTCGTGGTGATACCCACAATCGCGGGTTCAACAAAGAGGTTTGACACCTTGTTACAATGACATTTTTGTGGTTTATCGTTGTTCCGTGGCATTCAAATGCATAGGTTATGTGGCATTTATAATGATATTAAATGCAGCTTGTTTAGTATGCCAGCGTTAAATGACGCTTCTTTTTGTTGGTGATTTAGCGAGTATCTCTGATCTCACTCAGGGGGATTTATTACACCACATTTAACACGGCCCCAGACTAACACGGGCGTTCCTGACTCGTAATGGGATCTCAACTCCCTCTATCACTATTCCGAATAAATGAATAGAATAGGGTCACCAATGTGCCTTAATTTTGGTGTTATCTTCCCATCACAAAATGCATATGTTAATCACTGTATTATTTTGAAGCACCTCTGCAATAAAAAATAATGTGCACGCACTCACTAAGCTGGTACATATATAATATCTTCACAGCAAAGGAAATATACAATCCGCATTTAATTAACCAGGCAGAGAGAACAAACAAGTCCAAGCTGGCCACTTCAACGCCAGAAACCACTTTTGCTCTGAGCTTTGACATCGAGGGGCCGGATGAATCTTAGTTTCTCTGCATTTTGTCTTGTACAACTAGATATCTACTGTCCCGGAGAAAATCATAGGAGCACCTTGCATCGCGGTAGGTGACACACCCTACTGGGTATAGTTCAGGCGGCATGATTGTACAGGAAAATCAAATTTCTTCAAAGATGCCCGAGCTGCTGGACATTATCATATACTTGTGCATGACTTGCACATAAGTACCTGCGTTTTCAGCCAGAAACCGTTTTAACTTGGGAAACAGTGAACGCTGATGACAATAGCACGAGTATCGTGGTTAAAAACTTAAAAATAACAAAATTGAGCAAACACCCACTTTGGGTTTTTGTTTACAAATCCCACTAAAAAAAAACTTTAAGGAAATAATCACCTTTTCAACAAAAATGGACTTAACACTTGAAATCGACAAATGAAACCAAAATATAATGTAAATTCATCACGTTTTGCATACAAAATTATACTAAGAGATATTTCAAGTTAAAGCTGATAAGCGTTCCACGCTTACAATGACCGGTACTTGCCGGCTGCTTGCAAGTACTTGCGGATATCATCAAAGAGCGGGCTTTTCCCGTATTGTTTTCTTACGCAAGGGAGTGGAAAATCATACCTTGAATCCTGCTTGTTTCGATAATATGACCGGCGATCCTATACATTTGATAGCCGTTGAATGAGCAAGGAAACCAAATTATCAGTTTAACTTGGAACCCTATGGCGGCCAACCGTACTGGATTTAAAAATGTTTCATACATTTTCAGTATTAAGAGTTATATATAACTTTGTCTCTGGCTGTCAACAAGACTATGGTTTATATCATCATCGCCAAATCCTGTTTTCCCAAAATAGCTCTACAAACAATGCAACATTGGCAATTCAATTTGAAAAATTAACTTGGAGACTTAACATGGCTATTTTAGTGTCGGCGATTTGTTTGCAGGGACATTGTCCAGCGTCGAACAAGTTTGAAACACCGGCGCCATGTATGGTGCACTTCAATAGTGATGGACAAACACTGCTCGTGAGTTTCGTAAGAAGTGTATGTACTTTATTTTAGTTTGTAAAAACTTACAACATTGAATGAGGGATTAATTGTATTTAATTCTTAAAGGGAATATAGCACCTTTAACATTAGTTTTTAACTGAGATAGCCAGATTGTCGGGTGTGCTGAGANCCCGTGTGTGACAGTAGCGCCCTCTGCCCTGCAGGTGTTCCCGTACAGTGACCACTCGTCGTTCCCGGAGCTATGTGAGCTGGTGCGCTGCACGCGGCCCCGTCAGGTGCTGCCGCTGGTGAAGCGCTGGGCCTCGCGCGGCGGTCCTGCCCATCGTGACCTCTCGGCGCGCGCCAACGTGTCCGTGTTCCGCACCTACCTGCGCGTCGACAGCCCGCCCCGACATCCAGCACTGTCCGCTGACGGTCCGCCCAGTCGGCCGGAGCTGCAGACGGGCGCGGCGACGGAGACAGAGACCGAGGAGAACCGACAGACGGAGTCACGGTCCGGGAACAGGACAGAGAAGGGGACTTGGGCGAAACGACAGCCGGAGTCACGGTCCGGGAACAGGACAGATAAGGGGACTGGGGCGAACCGACAGTCGGAGTCACGGTCCGGGAACAGGACAGAGAAGGGGACTGGGGCGAAACGACAGACGGAGTCACGGTCCGGTGATGATACGGACTTTGAGCTGGAACATGAGGCTGTTCAGAGGTCGGAGGAGCCGAGACAGACTGGACGGAGAACTGGGGACGGCGGCGACGCAGGGCAGAGGCATGGACAGGGGATGAGAGACCGCGCGAAGACGGGGCGTGAACAGGGGACGGCAGACCGCGCGGGGACGGGGCAGGGGTGGGAGCGGGGACGAGAGTCGCGTCAGCGAGGACAGGAGTCGCCTCGGCGAGGACAGGAGTCGCGTCAGCGAGGACAGGAGTCGCGTCAGCGAGGACAGGAGTCGCCTCAGCCGACAGACTCGGATTTGGAGAGGAAGCGGAAGAGACGGAGCAAGGAGCACGAGAGAAACAGGGAGCCGAGCCGAGATGCGCCCTGCAGAGGCTGCTGCGTCAGTCTAAGCGACTGTCGGATCAGCTGAGCGGCGCGTCCAGCTCGTCTGCTGCGGAGTTGATGGGCAGGTGCGGCGGGGAGCCGTCTGTTCAGCTGAGGGATGGAGCCGGTGGTGGGCCGTCTCGGGAGGCAGGGCCACCGCCGGCTGTGCCTGACGACGCGGCCGTCAAGTCGGAGGAGTTCCCGGCTGAGGAGCGGCCGTGCCCGTTCCTGGTGGTGGCCGGCCGGCTGGAGAAGCTGGAGCGGGTGTTGTACACCAGGGAGGAGGTGGACCACTGGCTGGCCTCCGGCCGGAGTCCTGTGATCTGTGGCGAGATCAGCTCGTCCTGCGACTGACTGGAGGGCTCTGCCGCGCACGTCACCGCTGGCTGACTCCACTCGGTGGTGTGGTAACCGCGCTCCTCAGACAAGGTGGTCGTCTTTCATTGAAAAGTGGTTTGTGACGCGACGAGACGAACGTGATGCGGCGGCTCGTCGCGTCAACTTTGACATGTCCTTGAGTTTGTGATGGTGATTTGGTCTGAGGATACGTTAACATTGGACGAGTTTTCCGCTCATTTGTGGATTGTTTGGTTTGTTGTGATCGCTTTTGTGTGTGTGTGTGTTTTGTGCGTAGTGTTAAAATTTGTATTGTAATAAACTGTTATCGTATATTCGTTAACCTATGTTTCTGGTCAGCACCGTTCGATGCCAAAAATATCAAGCCTGCAGCCCCAAGTACATTTCAATTGAAGGGAATAAGTTTAAGTGCAACCGAATGTATCAATCATTGTAGGGAATGCCCTTGTATTTTTTATTTTCACAAAATATTGCCTGAAATGGTTGACGCTAACAATGTTTTCGATTCTATGTGATCGTCTACCTAACTTTCTCTTGCCTTTATAGCCACAAGGGAAGTCGCCTACATCATTAGAATAAGTCGAAGTGCATTTCTACCTCGACTGCGGAGACTCACGCATCAGGCTCTCACGCTTGAGAGAATTATGAGCCATGCGGCACAGCATGCATCAGGCGTCCCGCTTGAGAGACATCTATTGACTAGAATAGGAACTTATTGAGCCATGCGGCACAGCATGCATCAGGATTCCCACTTGAGAGACATCTATTGACTAGAATAGCAACTATTGGGCCATGCGGATCAGCATGCATCAGGCGTCCCGCTTGAGAGACATCTATTGACTGGAATAGGAACTATTAAGCCATGCGGCACAGCATGCATCAGGCGTCTCGGTTGAGATCTATAGGGTAATTTCACGTGACGTCACAGCCAGACCTGGCCAGGGCACTGCTCTGGCCCTGCGTGCGGCAGCCATCTTTGGGGACAACCGACGAAAGCATATACCTTCTGGACATTGAGTTGCGTTCAAAGACGAGCCCGTGCTCCGGGACTGTGGGGCAGATCCGTGTAATTTCTTCACCATTCGATCTGGCGTGGTCCAAAGGGGTGTCGTGCTGAATTTTATCCGCTTTGGTCCAATTAAAGTGGACCCCAAATTTGACCAAAACCATCCAAAACTGTTTCTTGCGGTTTTGGTCTAATTTAGTCCACTTAAACAAAACCAAAATAAGTAGATATACAAATAAATGACCTTTCCTCGTGTCGTCAATTAAAAGTTCAAGGCAAAATATTATATTATATAACATTAGGGTGAATTTTCGGCCACAGGCCATTATCAAACCGATTACAGCAAGCTGATTTGCTGCAATTGGTTTGATAATGGCCTGTGACCGAAAATTTACCCTATTGTTTTATAATATAATGTTTTGCCTTGAACTTTTAATTGACGACACGAGGAAGGTCATTTATTTATATATCTACTCATTACCCATGTTCCTCGCACGAGCACTCAATAATATTTCTTCGATTAAAACCAAAATAAATGAAACTCAGATCGACACTGTTGAACCACGCCAGATCGAGTGGTAAAGGAATTACCCGGATCGGTCGCATAGTTTCGGAGCATGGGCTTGTTTTCGAAGAGCCCTTCAACGCAATTTAATGTCCATAAAAACATGTGCACGCCGAAAAGAGCCGCGAGTTTATGGTGAAGTGAGGTTGGATAGTTTGTCGGTGTCGATTTATCTAAAATCACGTGAAAAACCCTTCTAACAACACAGCACACACACTGAACTAGCACACTAGCACTCAGGTTGTCCCCAAAGATGGCGGCCGAACGAGGTATCGTGGCATCAGTGAAAACACCCTATCGTATGGAAGAAGAGCCATTAAAGGAAAAGTTCACCTTCAACATGGGTTTTGAACTAAGATAGCAGTTTTGTAGCCCGTGTTGAAAAACCCCTAGCTTAAAGTTTCTGGACTGAAAAGGCTCTCCAGCCAAATATATTTCACTTTTTTGCGAAAGGAATGGGCCATAAACAAAGAATGTCAAGAATGTGGCCATCGGGAGCTATGCCATGTAATCTTTACGCGACTACTCTCGAATTCTGATTGGCTGACCAATTTGATTCTTTCTTGAACGTTGCAGCAGTACGCATATAGTTTTGAAAAATCGAATAATGTACTCGTCTGTCCTCACATCGGCCGATGTATGGCTATTTTTGGACAATATGAAGGAATCTTCGTAATTGTTTCAAACACGTTTGAGGTAAAATGTAAGACATTGCTATAATTATAATCGATAACCTTATCCTCATAATGCCAAAAAAATATATTTTTAAACCAAAGTCAAATAAATGAGAGCTTTCGGCTTGCGCCTCGTCCAGCATATATGTATTTTTCCAGTTTAGCAAAAAAACACATCAATATAAAATTCGGCAACTTGCATTTGCACACATGCCAATTTCGAAGAAGGTCGTAAGAATCCAAACAGGGCCACACAACAACAACAGTTGTCGAGTCGGGTAATAAAATTACTTTTTACAGACTATAACAACGCATAAACAAAGCATAACCAAACTGCCATTTGGTTACACCATAACCATTTGTTATGTGTTGATTATAAGCTCTGAAAAAGTAATTTGCTATACCCCTACCCTGGATTTGTATCACCCTCTTGGAAGGTACATTGTTGCCGAATGCAGGTGCCGAATATTTGAATATTTATGTGTTTTTTTACTAAACTGGAAAACAACATATATTAAGGTTGACGAAGGAGCAAGCCGAAACTTCATTAATTTGACTTTGTTTAATAAGAATATATTTTGGGCATTATGAGATAAGTTATCGATCATAAATTAGCAATAATGAAATTGAAGTGTATTCAAAATATAATCAAATCTGTTTAAAAAAAAAAAAATACAAAGTGAACTATTTCCTTTTAACAGGGAGTGTGCTACTCTTTTTGAANAGAGGGCCCAGTAATCCACGATGGGCCCCTATCAGACCCGAGATGGGCCTCTCTGAGCCACGACGGGGGGGGCATTTGCCACAAATGCCCCTCCCCTTGCTGCGCCCCTACGCTCAGGAGTCAGGGGCCCTTTCAACCTCCCCAGAGGGCCCCTTCAACCAGCCCAGGGGCCATCTGTGCTGGCTGGGGGCCCATTCGACGTGTTCAGGCCTCAAGGGGCCCTCGGACGCAACTATCACGTCCAAAATATTTGCACCGCACCGAGCCGCGTTGCGGCGACAGCCGAGTCGGACGAGAGCTCCAGTGACGTCACTATTGGGGCGTCAAAATCCCCGGATGATTCTACCTCTCTTATACGGCCTTGAAACCACCCATATTGCCAGATGTTGGATTAGTTGAGTCGGGTGGTTGCCATGGTAACACAAGCCTGGCCACACAAAGACGTCATGGCACCTTCGCTTCCGCGGGTGCGCTGATTAGCGGTATTGGCGCATTGTCAATAAAGGCGAAATATGACGCCTAATACCGTCAGATAACCTAAAAGTGACCCCTATTGGAAGGCGTGCCGAGTTCCATAAAACAACTTCTTGAGCAAAGTTTTGAC
Organism: Semibalanus balanoides; assembly: GCA_014673585.1. Classification (NCBI taxonomy): domain Eukaryota; kingdom Metazoa; phylum Arthropoda; class Thecostraca; order Balanomorpha; family Balanidae; genus Semibalanus; species Semibalanus balanoides. The sequence continues at coordinate 8,114 of VOPJ01009188.1, forward strand.
TCAATTTTGACAAAACGACCCCAGATATGAATACATGTCGATACATGTCCCGTGTCAAGTTTTCCCAAAACAACGATGCCCATTGCCCACGTTGCCAAGGACAAACAATGAACGTTCACTCGAGGTCCGAGGATGCGAATACATGGGCTGCACTGTTGGACAACTTGTCCCCATCCGACCTTGAAGAGCTTAAGCATAGCAGGCGACGCAAAGACAAAAATATGTAAAATTCGTCAGTCCAACGCTTTGGAAAGTTCTTGCACCTTTCCATCCAATGACAGCCTTTCCCGTATAACTTCGACAATTACCTTACAGGAATTTAATCTAGACACTAAAGAGATGGCTCAAAAGCACATCTTGCAAGCCAATGCCCGAGATCACTGTCATATGAAGCCAGTACGTTCATTCATATGGAGAGTGTTTTAAAAAGGAATTTTGTCATCACGGACTATGTCGTACGTCCGTGGAGTGTCCGTTCCTCCATCACCCATTAGTGAAACCCATCCCCCTGGTCCCTGCCCGTCTACTCACTGATGGCCACCTCCTCCCAGAACTTTTGCAGCATCTTGATGGGCTTGTCGCCTGTCTGTCTGTCGTCGGCCATGTCACAGTCTGAGCGTCAGCAGCGGCGCGTGGCACGTCACACTTTCTGGAGCCGGGCGCAGCTGGCCGTGCCGGGGCTGTCTCGGTGAACTGTGCCGGGGCTGCGGCTGGCGGTGTCTGACCCTCCTCCCCTCCTTCCCCTCCCTCCGCCGGCCGGCCGGCCACGGACGTCAGAGCCGTCTGGTGGCCAGCTGAGACCGCCACGGAGCGCCCCGGCCACGTCGCCACGCCGGCCGGCCGGCCGGTGGTGGTCAGGAGGCAGAGCAATGCCGCGAGATAGCAATAGAGGTGCAAATAGAGCTGACAGATGAGGGTTACAAGCAGGGGCGGATAACGCGTTATGATGGTAATTTTAGGTAAAACACGCTGAACGACGCTTTTCTCATATTTTGGTATTGGCATATCGACAGCAATTGTATTTCTAATTATGATAATAATGTTTTCCTCCTAATGCTATTTGTAATGAGTCTGCGTCTATAAATGAGATAACCCACGAACACATAACATAAAAATACAGATGATGCAAATATTGTCAATGCACGCAAGCCAAAACCTGATATACCTAGAGGCTAGACAAAGTTACATACATTATAACATGACAGGTAGCGTTCATACGCAATGTAATATTATCAGCCAGGCAAAGAGCCACAGCCACCGAGGCGTCACAGCCTATGACTCATTGACTGATGGTCTGCCGGCGCTGCTGGCGGGCACAGCTCGGAAAACCACCGCCGCGTGACCGCGGGCCGGTCGGTTTTGCCGTGTAGTGTGGTGACGCCACCAGCCAAACGGCTGGTCTTATGTCCTTCAGCCAGCCACGCCATCGCGTCGGCTCCATACCAACAATAACGTCATTTGAGTCAGCCCAGGAGTCTGCGCTGGGGCTCTAGTGCAGACTTTAAAATGGTGAATCCACGGATTCTGCACACTCCCGCCTTGGTGTCCACCCGTCGGGTCCATTCGGCCCAATTAACGGCCCGGGCTCATTGCCCCTGCCGAGATGCAGGTCCGTTACACGAGCCAGGTATGTTCTGGAACATATCCAAGTTCAATTTATCTGGGTATGTTTGACTGCGTTCTATTACACAATTATTATAAACCTAGCACATAACTGAGTATTTACGTTCTGAAGTCCAGAATATGCCCAGTTTGTGATAACTTGCATCTCAGTCGAAGCACGCAGCGGCAGCGAACACCGATCGTTATCAGGACCCGACGGGCTGACCACAAGACGGGGAGAAACCGAGGCCATTTTACAAGTCTGCTCTAGTGTGTCAGCGAATCGACGACGTGGGACCCATAACTGTATGAAGCTAATGTACTATACAAACAACAAAGGCCACCGGAGTACGACATAAAGGCACTGGCGGATCCAGATTCTTTCCGTGGGGGGCATCTTTTTATGGCAAACAGGTACTTCATTTTTTTCTCCTGGGATCTGGGCCGGTCACCATATTTTGGTATTCGAGTTAATAAAATCACTTTCCGGACAAAAATCACTTTTTACAGTTTTTCGGGGGGAAAATACTTTTTCTGATTTTTTTGGCTGTGAAAATCACTTTTCGGAAATGTGAAACTCACTCAAAACGCGACATTCCGTAGCATATACAGTTATACGCACATAGGTAATAATAACGTTTATCCACAGGGTGGCTATGCCGCTGCGACCCCATTGGCCGAGTTGTCTAATGACGGCGGCCATATTGGTAATCACATTAGCATGTCGGCCGAACCTGTGTTAAAGGATAGGCGCGGCGGGCAAACCAGCGGGCTGACAATATTACAATATATTGACCGAACTACTAGCGGTATCGCAAAATGACTACACCTCAATGTTTCAAATTGAAAGCGAATAATGTTCTACGGCGAAAATATTTTTTTCGTGCAAAAAAGAAAGTCTAAGAATCATTCTGCATTCAATTTGGGGAACATTGGGTGGTGGTAATTCATTTTGCTCTACTACAGTAGTTCGATCAATATATTGTAAAATGTCAGCCTGGGTGCCCGCCCGCCTATCCTTTAACACAGGCCGCCCACCTGCTCTTGTGATTACCAATATGGCCGCCGTCATTAGACAAGTATTCCGGCCAATGCGCCTTCCATCTCTATAGAGTTCAGTGCGTTTATCTCATACCAACTCGCAGGGGCGTCACCGGGAGTTTTTGAGCTGGGGTCGGCTGAAATGACGCAAAATGCTTTTTAATTTTAAGCCTTAGCAACATGTTTAATGCACATTTCTATGTTATAGTAGGCATTTAGTTAATAGTTATTTAGCATCGCGCACGATTTTTTTCAGGTTTGCCTGATACAAAACCAGAAAAAAGGCGGTAGTCCTCGCACACTGACAAAAAGATTGGCACCCTAAGGGTGCTATTTCAAATGTCAAAACGCAGCACCACTAGGCTGCTCATTTCAAGCTGATTGTATGGTGCCAAATTGTATGGTGCCAATTTAGCAGCCAATTTTTCCAGCACTTATTTAAACCTAGCACCGTTTTAGGGTGCTTATTTTTAGCAATGGTACTTAAATCAAGCAGTCAGAATGTGCTTAAATATTAGTACCGTAAGCCTGCTATGTAAAAACGGAGCTCCCGCATAGTGCTAAATTTCTAGCACCATTGCCTTAGCATCTAGTTTAGCACCAGTTCAGCCGCTATCTTAGCTCATTGTTGAACAGATAAACACCCTTTTGGAGACATTTAGCTCACCCTTTTGGGGAGATTAATCCAGTATCTAATGAGCAATGCACCATGGACGTGACCTCAGGTCAAGTCACGTGATTTCAAAATGTGGCCACTAAAAAGTGTAAATTTTTAGACTTCAAAAAATGCTTCGATAATAAAAAAATGGAGATAGACTATTTCTTTATTTTTTTTGTAATATATATTTGAACATGATCATGTCTACAGGAAAAATAATTATCGCCAGCACGTTTCTGGTAATAACCTTGCACCTAATAGTGCTAGATAACCCAAATCAACGGCATTATGTTTCTTTAATCGACCTTCTTGTCATTTTTCGCTGTGACATTTTCAGCCTCACCCGTCGAATAGTTTTCGAGGTTCCTGTATAATAGTTCCTGAGACAATTTTTAGAAATAGTACAGGTCACTACAAAAGTAATGGTTGGTACTAGTTGCGACTCAGATAATCGCTTATATCTCCTAAACATGTGTCGGGAATCGTTCGAAACTTTTTGCATCCTGGTCACAGCTGTGTCGTACTAAAAATGCAAACTCGTTTTGGTTTACACCCATGCATTTCTGAGACATTTGCAAAAACGATATCAAGGCGGCCTCTTTCGGTGAAGTTCGTACCTAAATTACTATTACGCCCTCTGATGACCCCAGCCAGCCGTGTGTCCCACCCGGCATCACAGCGCTCTCCGGAAACAGGTTGCGCAACAGGGAAATGAATGAAGTCAGCTGAAATGAAGGGCGCGGCATGTTCTGGCGTAAAAGGCTAGCGTCAGGCCATATCACGTGGTCATCCGTGCCCCGGGTCCCACCTGGGTCAATGGCCTCCGCCATAGAGCGCCTCCGGCCATAAGGCCCGTCGGCAGAGAGTTGATACATCGCTAGTTGAGGCGAACTGGGGCAGGGCCGGGCCGGACCAACGGTAATGCTTTCTCCCGGTGAAGTGAAGAGAGAGAGAGAGAGAGAGAGAGAGGAGAGAGAGAGAGAGAGAGAGAGGAGCGGAGAGAGGAGCGAGAAGAGAGCGAGAGAGAGCGAGAGAGAGCGAGAGAGAGCGAGAGAGAGCGATAGAGAGCGAGAGAGAGAAGAGCGAGAGAGAGCGAGAGAGAGCGAGAGAAGAGGCGAGAGAGAGCGAGAGAGAGGCGCGAGGAGAGCGAGAGAGAGCGAGGAGAAGACGCGAGAGAGAGCGAGAGAGCGCGAGAGAAGAGCGAGAGAGCGAGAGAGCGAAGAGGAGGAGCGAGAGAGAGAGCGAGAGGAGAGCGAAGAGAGAGCGGAGAGAGAGTGAGGAGAGAGGCCGAGAGAGAGCGAAGAGAGCGAGAGAGAGAGCGAGAGAGAGAGAGGCGAGAAGAGCGAGAGAGAGAGCGAGAGAGAGCGAAGAGAGAGGAGAGAAGAGAGGAGAGAAGAGAGAGAGAGAGGAGAGAGAGAGAGAGAGAGAAGAGGAGAGGAGAGAGAGAGTGAAGGCGAGAGAAGCGAAAGGCGAGAGAGAGCGAGAGAGAGCGAGAAGCGAGAGAGAGCGAAGAGAGAACGAGAGAGAGCGAGAGAGAGCGAGAGAGAGCGAGAGAGAGCGGAGAGAGAGAGAGGGAGAGATGAGCGAGAGAGAGCGAGAGAGAGCGAGAGAGCGAGAGAGAGGAGAGAGAGCGAGAAAGAGAGCGAGAGAGCGGAGAGCGAGAGCGAGAGAGCGTATGTATATTGCGAGAGAGGCGAAGAGCGGAGAGAGCGAGAGAGAGCGAGAGAGAGCGAGAGAGAGTCGAGAGAGAGCGAGAGAGGAGCGAGAGAGGAAGCGAGAGAGAGCGAGAGAGTGCGAGAGAGAGCCGAGAGATGATGAGAGCGGAGCAGAGAGCGAGAGAGAGCGAGGATGATGCGAGATGAGAGCGAGAAGAGAGCGAGAGAGAGCGAAGAAGGAAGCGAGTATGTAGAGCAGAGAGAGCGAGAAGAGAGCGAGAGAGAGAGAGAGAGAGGGAGAGAGAGAGAGAGAGAGAGAGAGAGAGAGAAGAGAGCGGAGAGAGCGGAGAGAGAGCGAGAGAGAAGACATATATATGAGCGAGTAGAGAGCGAGAGAGAGCGGAAGATAGAGGCGGGAGAGAGAGCGAGAGAGAGCGAGAGAGAGGCGAGAGTATTAGAGATAGATAGAGATAGATTAAAGAGAATGATAGAGATAGATAGAGATAGATAGAGATAGATAGAGATAGATAGAGATAGATAGAGATAGAGAGAGCGCGTGAGCGTGAGCGTGAGCGTGAGCGTGAGCGTGAGCGTGAGCGTGAGCGTGAGCGTGAGCGTGAGCGTGAGCGTTGAGCGTGAGCGTGAGCGTTGAGTGAGTGAGTGAGTGAGTGAGTGAGTGAGTGAGTGAGTGAGTGAGTGAGTGAGCGTCGAGAAGCGTGAGCGTGAGCGTGAGCAGTGAGCGTGAGCGTGGAGCGTGAGCGTGAGCGTGAGAGAGAAGAGAGAGAGAGAAGAGAGAGAGAGAGAGAGAGAGAGAGAGAAGAGAGAGAAGAAGAGAGAGAGAGAGAGAGAGAGAGAGAGAGAGAGAGGAGAGAGGAGAGAAGAGAGAGAGAGAGGAGAGAGAGAGAGACAGCGCGAGATACAACATCCATGTATTTAATCCCATGTGTGCCTTCCAATGATGTTAATGGTTATTTCGGTAACACTAAGAAGGGGTAAACAAAGGAACATATGAGTTGATCGGTGCATGGTGCACATTGACATGAATGACACCTTGTGTCCGAATACAGTGGGAAATTGAGTTTACCTTTTCTGTGTAACAAGACAACGGATGCTACGAGGCTAACACTGACAGACGCCACAACAGTTACAAGATTGCCATATGATATCAGTTACAAGATTGCCATAATCAAGATATTGATATTTGATATAAAGTTGTTGTAAACATGTTGCTTATGAGTTGAATATTTATTAACTAAGCTGTATTTCTAATTTGCTTTTTCATAACTTTGGGCATCACTTCATCATTCGCTTCAAGACAAGTAACAAGTTCAACAGAGAAGTGCAACAACGTCTAGCAGCTAAGTGTTACATAAACTGAACCAGTGATGCCATCAAGCTAAAGGTCGAAGCCAGTTGATAACTGAAATTAGAGGAAACGTGGTTAGACAGTCCAAGGCACCAGGACTGAGTTGTAGCGAATGACTTGAGACGCTGTGATTGGGGATAGAACCTGATGTTGGTGGGGCTGCGGGTGTTGATGCCGGCTTGGGTGTTGATGTTGGTCAAGCTGTGGGTTTCGATGCTGGCTCAGGCCCTGATGTGGGTCGGGCTGGGGGTGTTGTTGCTGGCTCAGGCCATGATGTTGGTCATGTTCGTGCACGTTCAGATGTTGTGAATCCCAATGACAGTGTATCCCAAGCATCCCACTCTACCACCTTCAGGTTAAGGACTCAGAAAATAGCAGAGGAAGCAGCCAATAGAGCTGAACTAGAGTTGAGTTCAGCTGATGAAGGAGAAACAGAGAGTTTAAGGGAGATAGCCAGGTGCAGGAAGAGAAGGAGCTTTTTGAGATGAAAGAGCCCTATATGTTTCTAAAGTAGAGAGGAGTGTTAATATGATCATGTAGCACGATGCTTTGGAAAGGACCACTGTTCAGGGACCCCTGACCACTTCCAGCAGCCTCAGCAACAGCCACATGGAGCGGCACAGCCATGTGTGCCAAATCAGCCTCAGCAAGCCCATGGTGCAGCACAGGTGCACACATGCCTCGGACAGCAGTCTCAGCAGCGGGTGCTTGAGACAAGCCCACAGCCATTACCTCCGCGCAAGCAGGCTGAGAACGGTATGCATAGAGCCACCCATCCCACAAACTGCAGCAGCAACCACAGCAGCACTACAGGAGATGTTAGGGCCATTCTTTCCCACAGTGTCCCAAAACTGTCTTTGCACCAAGTATGGAGGAGACCGTCCGAGTGGTCAAGGTGGTTTGCCCTGTTTTAACCGACAATCCCAGAAAACCATATGCAAATACTTGAAAAACTAACACATCTCCAGACGTCCTCACAAGGCATGGCACAAGCAACAATTGCAGGGATGACTATGTTGGCTCCCTGTACGAGAAGCCATCGACGCTCTGAGGCTCATTGGCCGTGAGACAGGACATCGTTTTATGCCAACTTTACAGGCTACTCTTCGACGGCCCCATTCTCCGCTTCATAGATCCGTGTAGGACTGGAGAAGCTGCATGCTGCACTCCACTGTGCAGTTGCGGTGTTTCAGGAACTGGAGTATGAGGGTGAGCTGACAAGTGCTGAGAACCTGCGCAGAGTCACTGCAAAGCTGCCCAGGGATCTAAGAGTAAAGTGGACTGAACATGCCCCGTCGTTGGAACCCCAGAGACCCAGACTCCGTGAGCTTGATGACTGGTTGGGAAACAAGTGAGGGTGCTGATCAACTGTGCTGCCATCCTTCCACAGAGCAAATCAGAGAGATCGCAGAAGGGAAGTCGGCGCACTGTAGTAGCAGCAACGCAAGTCAGCGTGTCAGCTCATCAGAAGACCTGCACCACTGTGGTCACGCAGAACCATGACGTTACAGAAGAGTGTCGAAACCTTCGTTCATGCATCTTTCAGAAGAAAGCGACATACGTCCGGACACGTGCGCTCGGTTACGGCCTGCTTTGAGGAGGGGTCACAGGAGTGCGAATGCAGAAAAGGTCAACTGCGGGACTGTGCGGTTCGCAGACATCCAACCTTCCCTGCACATGGATGAACTGCAACAGCAGGGTGGATTCGCAGCGAGTTCTGCAGCCAAGCAAGCATGGCAGCAGGTGGTCCTTCTGCAACGGGTGCTTGAGTCAGCAGCAGCAACAGCAGCAGCAGGGTGGACCTCAGCAAAGGATGCTACAGCCTCAACAGCAGCAGCAGAGGCAGGGTGGACCTCAGCAACGACTAACGAGTGCCGCAGCCTCAGCAGCAGCAGTGGCAGGTGCCTCAGCAGAGACAGGACAACGCCACAGTGTGACTTATGCCGTGGTGACAGGGGGACACTTAAAGCGAACTAAGTCAGTCCTACCAGTGGTTTTACCAGTCCGATTCATCGGTGGTACCACCCAGCTTCAGACTTTGGGCGTTTTTAGATGGAGGCTTCAACTCACGAGTTTTATATCGCAGCTCACTCTTTGCATGAACTGAACTGTGGCGAACATCCCCGAACGCACCTTGACTTGACGCGGTGGACAGAACGTGAGAGTGGAACTCAGGTGGTGCATGGTCTGGAGATAACCTGATGTCAAGGACGAAACCACGCATTGTACCTGCCGCCTCTCTACACGATGAAGGACATCCCAGTCGGTCGCGACGAGTTCCCGAAGCAAGCTGACATATAAAAATGGGAGCATCTTCGAAACATTGAGCTGCCCATCCAAGAAGAGAAGGATGTCGGACTGCTGCTGGGAGCTAATGCGTTCCTGGCTATGGAGTCGCTCGAAGTTGTACCGAGCCGTGAAGGGAGCCCATACGCCGTACGCACACGTTATGGATGGACTGTCGTTGGAGCAGCAAGAAGCGCAGAAGCGGCGAAGGTGAACAGGATCGCTGCTCGTGAAGAAGCAGCTGACATCAAAGAAAATAAACGGAACCTCTACAACCGTGAGTACGAAGAACGCCTCCACTCAACCAAGAAAGGATTGTCTAAAGATGACAAAAGGTTCATGAAGATGGTGGAGTCTACAAAACGACACAGTGAAGGACACTACGAAGTGGGAATGCCACTAGCAGACGAACGACGAGGTTAACCAGATAAATCGCCCCCCACATGGCAAAAAGAAAAGACTGTCGAAGTCTAGAAAAGAAGATGAAGAAGAACTCTAAGTTTGCTGAGAAATACCAAGAGAGTATGAAGAATATGTCGGACAGGGGATACTCGGAACCTGTGCCAGATCACGACCGGATGCGAGACGACGGAAAGGTGTGGTACCTGCCGCACCACGCCGTTGTACGAGAGGACAAGCCCAAAAAGATGCGCATATTATTTGACTGTGCGGCAAGATGTCAAGATGTCAGCCTCAATGACTACCTGCTACAGGGTCCAGAACACATGAACATGCTTCTGGACGTGCTACTTCGGTTCCGGACAGAGAACGTGGCCTTCACTGCCGACATGAAGCATGTTTAATCAGTCAAAGGTCCCCAACACAGATCGAGATCTGCTGCGATTCTTGTGGTGGAAGGGAGCGTGACTACAGCTCCGGCATCAATCGAGCATCACAGGATCACCGTGAACATCCGTTCGGAAGCCAAAGTCATCACCCAGCATTGCCTGCCATGCCACTCGAGAGACAGCCAGCAGAGCACGGTCTGAATTTGTCCCCAGAGGCAAAGAAGAACTGTTCTCGAGAACTTTACGTCGATGACGTACTGAACGTACAACGTCGGATGAGCAGCAGCTATCAGCCTGATACAAGAGCTGAAGATACTGTGCCAGCGTGGGGGATTCAACCACACAAAGTTCACAAGCAACAGCGCCGCGGTGATGACTGCAGTTGGACCAGAAGACAGATCGAAGGCCATGACATGATGGACAACAGAAGCGAAACATGCCAGAAAGAACGAGCTCTTGGCGTCAAGTGGGAGACAGAAGGAGACCATGTTGAAGTTTCGGTGGACGTTGAGAAGCTGCGATCGAAAGCCGTTGACGAAGAGAGGCGTGCTGTCAGCGGTCCAGCCGACATACGACCCCTCAGGCTATGGTCGCGCCAACTTGTTGTCGGCGGTGCCAAGATCCTTTCAAGATCTGTGTAAAAAATTGAAAAAGGGGGAAAGGCCTTGTAGGATAAGAGATGGCCGGGTCAGGCAGCGGTAAGCTGGATTGAGTGGCTCTCCAGTCTGGAAGCAAATCGAACCACTACATATCAGCCGATGCCTGAAGCCAGATGGGTCAGGCAAAGTCACATCACTCCAGCAACACCACTCAGTGACGCAAGTGAGTGGCGTACGGATCTGTCACTTACGCCAGATTGACAAACGAAGAAGGAGAGATTCACAGTGTCGTTCGTGAAAGGAACCGGCCATCTGGCGCCTCTGAAGGGCGTCACGACCCCTCGTCTGGAATGATGGCCGCAGGTAACTGCGTGCGTACAGCGCGCTGATAGAAGACGCAAATTGGGAGCAAGTTCACGAGAGAGGACTACTTCTGGACCGGACAGCACACCGTCCTCCGCATACATCCAGAACACGACGACCAGATACCACACCTTCCTAGCAACAACTCGCGATCATTCACGACGGGTCCCAAACAGGAAGGTGGCTCTTTTGTCCAGCAAGAGAGAACCCAGCTGATGATGTCAGCAGAGAAGCGTCCAAAGTGACAGATGGCTGGAAGGGCCAGAGTTTTTGACTCAAGGAGAAGATGACTGGCCAGAGATGCCGCATGCCATGAAGAAGATGAATAATGCAGATCCCGAAGTGAAGAGAACCACAGTTTGTGCAGCTGCCAAGGTTGAAGACGAGTCAGTAGACACCGAACAAGACCCCATGGAAATGCTAGTCAACCACTACAGCAACAAGCATGCTCTATTAACCCGCGCCCCGCTGGGGTATCCAGCCGAACGCGCCCCGCGTGGGGGGGGGGGGCAGATTCTGCCCCGTCGTTATCTTCTGAACCAATCACCGTAGCGAGACGCACAATACGGCAATCGAAAGGTCTCATTGATACGAACCCAAAACATATGTGAAATTTTCGGAATAAGTTCACATGTCAGGTCAAGGTCAGGTAAAAGATCAAAATGGAGATATTTTAGTTTTTGGGCCATATCTATCCAAAGCCTGAGAATGTAACTAATCGAGCACAAAAGTGCCTCAAAGGTATTTAATGAAACTCCTTGCATTAGCAAAAAGTAAATTTTAATCAAAGCGTCAAGCGTCATATCGGCGTCACAAAAAGGTCACTGATGCTAAGGAGGTCTACGGAGAGTCAAATGGACAATGTTTTATGGTGGTTTTGCCACGTGTAATTCGAGATAGAACGAGCCATTTTGGAATTGACACCATAAAAGTCAAAGTCACGGTCTATTGAGGTCAAAATTCGTGAAATTGAAATTTGTAACACAAAATGCATTTTATATAGTCCAGTTTTATCTCAAGAAAAACAGCTGTTGAAGTTTATTGTCCTCTATCTGTGTCAAAAAATGTTTTAAAAAAAAAGTTATTTGAAAAAAAAATTACGTCATGAGTTACTTACACTTGAGGAGCGTTAAGTCAGTCAAAATTTCAAGATATTGATTTAAAATTGTTACGTTTTGTTGATACTTAGTTCTCTTACATAATTTTCCGGTTTTGAAAAATATTTTTTTGAAAATTTTGGTTTTGTTGATGTTTTTCTAAAAAATCGATTATTTTTATTTTTGGGGTCAAAAAACTCAATTTTGAAGAATCGAGGATAGCAATTTTAAAAACAAACAATTTCCCCCTTTTGATGTTTTGAATTTTGATTTGCTTCATAGCCTCCATTTTCTATGATTTTCAAGCATTTCATCGTATCCACTGAAAATGGCACGACATGACGTCATCAAAAGGTCAATTTTTCATTCCAAAAATTATTTATCAATTCATCGAAATTTTTTGGAGGAAGACCGTCAATTATGTGGATAAGGTTTACTGCCCATGTTTCACTTTGACACGCCATGGTTTTTAGTCTATTAGAAAATCACGGGAAGGGGGCAGATATGCCCCCCCCCCAGCGGGGGCGCGGGTAGAGGATTGGCTTAGGCTACATTCGCGTTTCGGCAACGTCTCACTGAACAAGACGCAGTCGTTGCCGTCACGACTGGAAGCAGCAGACCTGCGAGAAGCGGAAACATGTGGCATCAGATGGCAGCAGAATCGCAGCTTTCCTCAGGAGCACGCAGACCTGACGAACGATCGAGACGTCTCTAGAAGTAGCAAGATCAGCAAGCTGTGTACCAACCATGATGGAAGGCTCATCCGACGTAGGGGAGACTTCGGAAATGCCAACATACAGCCAGAGAATGAAGCACCCTATCCTGGCCCTTCCCAAGGAAGGACACTTCACAGAGCTGTAATACAACTGGAAGCTCACGAAGAAAGACGGGCACTCAGGCGACAGTTGTTTCAGGCTGAGCTGCGAAATCGCTTTCTGGATTTTGAAGGGAAGCTCAAGCGTCCGAAGAGTCATCGGTCGGTGCGGCGTTTGTAGAAAGCATCGCAACCCGGAGAGCCACATGCTGACGGAGGTAGCAATCCTGAATTTTGTTGTAAAACTGGGTTGCATCAGAACCGATTGGGCTATCAACAGATCCTTCTACCCAGTTGATCTCCCGAAAATTAAAATCGCCCATAATCAAGTGGTCTGTTGCCTAACCTGCCTAATTGCATCAAACAGTTTAAGCAATTCTTGATTGTTCTCATGAGCACAGTTCGGTGGTCGGTATCAGATGCCCACTAGGAGTCTACATGTTGGAATCATTTGTACCATGCACCACGCTGACTCATCAAACTTAAAGCTGTTTAGTACATCACACTCATTGACCTTGAAATGATCCTTCACCAGAACAGAGGCGCAGCCAGGGGGGGGGCATTTGGGGCAAATGCCCCCCCCGTCGCGACTCAGAGGGGCCCATTTCGGGTCTGTATGGGCCCATCTTCGGCGGTCTGAAGGGGCCCTCATGGACTCTATGGGTCCTCTGTCGCCTGAAGGAACCTCTATGCCGCGTCTGAAGGGCCCCGGCGTGCCTGGGTGGCTCTCTGGACTAGCCTGATCGGTCCTCGGCCAGCTTAAGGAGCCCTTTTTGAATAGACCCGACTGGAGCCCTCTATCGGCCTGAGGGGGGACCTCAGTCGCCTGAGCGGGTCTAATGTAGGCCTGAGGGGCCTTAGGTCGGCATGTGGGGCTCATCTAGTAGCATTAAGGCCCTTCTGGCCACCTTGATTGAGCCCTCGACGTCCCTGGTCGGCCTGTAGGCCGTCAGTCGGCTGATAGGCGCCTTAAGGGGCCCTCTGACGGCCTGAGGAAAGCGTCGCCTGAGGGCCCCCTCTGTCGGCCTTGGGTAGCCCTCAGTCCGGCAGCAGGGATGGGGGCCTCTCGACCTCAGCCCTCAGGGGGCCCCTGGGTGCTTGTTGGGCCCTCGGCGAAGTGAGGTGGCTTTGTCAGGGCCTGGCCTGAGGAGGCCTCCTGTTTGTCGAGGGCTTTAAAGCCCCCTCGCGGCCTGCAGGGCCCTTCATCGACTTGGGATCCTCTGTCGGTGCTGAAGTGACCATTGACCAAATCAAGGAGACTCTTACTCAGCCTGTAGTGGCTACACCCAGAATAAGAAGCTAAAATCGTGTTAGAGAAGCTGAAATATGTAGGAGGCCCTGCGTTCATGGGGGGGGGGCATAATGTATGTGCCAAGGGGCCCATATATCACTGACCGCGGGTAATTGACAATACGAATGGTCTTACGTCACTCGCCTTTCTCAATAGCTTGAAAATTATGATAGATAATGCCGTATTATTTACACTAAATCGATGTAGTACTTTGGGAGATAAAAACGTTTTATTAACGTCATGTCATGCAATGTTTGGAGGAAAACGACAAATGTTTGAAAACCCATAGAAAAGTGAGTTTTGATAAAAATTGCAAATAAAAACGTTAAAAGAATGAAAATTACATTGTAGTTTAAATGACTACCTCGGATATTAAATGACTATCTCGGACTCAAAACCCCAAACTATCTCGGAAGTTTGGGGTTTTGATCCCTAACTTTGTTTTACAATTTTTGTGAAGATATTTAAAAAAGGAATATAACTGCATTTGAGAAACCCATAAGGAAGATATCCAAACCAAATTACAAACAATGTCTTTATTTTTGACTGACTTATGACATTCAAGTACCTATATGTAAGGTAACTCATGACATTGTTTTTTGTTTGTTTTTTTGTTTTGTTTTCAGTGATCAGATGCAAAACAGTAAATGACACTGTTTTATTTCTGAGACAAAACTTATCTAGAAACACGCATTTTTATTTGTATTGATCAATATCAAGTTTTGACCTTTTGTGACATGACCTTGACCCCTTGTGACGTTAGTTTGTGAAAATGGCTGCTTCTATAACGTGTATAAAATAACTCATACAACATATGTTGCGTGACTGTCGTATATATTTTGCTGTTTGTGACCTGACCTTGACCTGTGCTTACAAAGTCAATTTTGATTATGTGGAAGTTGTATTATACATTTGAGATATTTTATTATGTGGAAGTTGTATTATACATTTGAGATATTTTATTATGTGGAAGTTGTATTATACATGAGATAGTTGTATTATACATGACTGTTCGAAACTAATGATGCATGATATTGAGCTGAATATGAATGCATATCCAGCAGATGATGGTAATGTAACACGCCTTGCCTACGTTCC
>VOPJ01009190.1:0-44588 GCA_014673585.1 Semibalanus balanoides
GCAACACCAGACAGGGCCGGCTTCTTTCCCCTGCCCCACTCAGCGGACTAGGAGTTCTGACGGCTTCCCTGCGCTATGACGACACACCACTCGTCTGCGACGGCGTATCATTAACAGCGCCATACCGCACCAGCAACAAAGGGGAGTGGTGATAATAGCCGCCAGCTGTTTTGTTCATCACAATTCTCTGACGAACCTTCCGCCGTGCGACCTTGAAGCAAACAATACCCCGCAGTCCGCGCTTTCAGCCGACTGCGCCTCTCGGGCTGAATCTGAAACTCTTTGAACCCTGCAGCGGCACAGCTTATCTCATCTTATTGTTGTTTTGTCGGCACTCCATGTGAGGAGACGAGATCAACTGTGATACGAGCGCAGCACAGAGCGCAGCAGTCCACAGCCGTTTGCCGCCCCGCTCGCTGACACCAGCAAAACCGGCGAGCGACACCGCTCCGCCAGCAACAACACCGTTATCACAAACAGACACTGGCACCGCCGTTCGCCGCGGCCAGCGAAGAGGAAACGTCGCAACGTTTTCACCGCGGCGTCCGCTCACCTTGAACCCTATCACACATCGACGCTCCGTGCAGGGACGCTGCCTGTTTCGTCGCAGTGCACATTCCTGCAAGTATCTTGTCAATTTCGCCATAGTGCACATATCTCGATGACTCAGCAGGCAACAATGCACTTATCTGCACGAGACCTGACGAGTATAACCAGTTCCGGCGGATCGCCGCTGTGATAGCAGCGGCAGCACGGCGGCGGGGCGGGTTGTCCAGTCTCACCGCCGAGCTGCCCATTTACATCTGACAGTCGGGGTCTGACAGACGGTCTTTGTCACTGCGCCGTCTGACAGACGGTCTTTGTCATGCGCCAGGCAGAGCGGGAGACGGCGACAACAGCGGGCGGCAGGGGCAGACAAATGCCAGCGGGCGGCAGGGGCAGACAAATGCCAGCGGGCGGCAGGGGCGACAAATGCCAGCGGGCGGCAGGGGCAGACAAATGAGCGGGCGGAAAGGGGCAGACAACTGCCAACGGGCGAGGGGCAGACAAATGATCAGACGGGCGGCAGGGGCAGACAAATGCAGCGGGCGGCAGGGGCAGACAAATGTGAGGGGCGGCAGGGGCAGACAAATTGCCAGCGGCGGCAGGGGACAAGAAAAATGCCAGCGGGCGGCAGGGGACAGACAAATGTCAGGGGCGGCAGGGGCAGACAATGCCAGCGGGCAGGCAGGGGCACAAATGCAGCGGGCGGCGGAGGGCAGACCGAAATGCCAGCGGGCGAAGGGCAGACAAATGCCAGCGGGGCGGCCGGAGGCAGACAAATGCAGCGGGCGGCAGGAGCAGACAAAATGCCAGTGGGCGCAGGGGGCAGACAAATGCAGCGGGCGGCAGGGGCATAGACAAATGCACAGCGGGCGGCAGGGGCAGACAATGCCAGCGGGCGGCAGGGGCAGACAAAATGCCAGCGGGCGGCAGGGCAGACAAATGCAGCGGGCACGGCAAGGGGCAGACGAGGATCCCAGCGGCGGCAGGGGCAGACAAATGCCAGCGGGCGGCAGGGGCAGACAAATGTCAGCGGGCGGCAGGGGCAGACAAATGCCAGCGGCTGAGCCGCGGGCGTGGCACGGTGTAGAGTGGCTGGGGGATAAATGTGCAATGACTGCATAATGCATGGTGCAGAAAGTGTCGGTGTCCAGCGGTCAGTTAGTCAGTGTCTGCAGACCCGATATGGCACGGTGCACAGGCAGCCCGGAAAAGGTCCGGTGCACAATGCGGTCTACTATATGGCTCAGTTCGCGCATGGGTAGAGCTTTTCAGACAAAGTTGATGGGGCAAACCATCACATTCCCTGGTTGTTATGCATGCTTGAAGTGAAAAATTGAAATTTTAACGCCAGGGACCGTTCAAATCTGACAAAAGTTGGTAGGGCAAAGCAGGAAGTTGGTGAGGCAGTGGCCCCACCATTGAATAGGAAACTCCATCCGGAGTCCGCGGACTTCCGATGGGACCGGATGTTCGGTAGCATACCATTTCCGACTCGTATGATTAAATTACTGCTTATTGTGATTGGCTAAAATGTAACACGCATAATGACGCATAATCTTTCGCATGACAAGTTCATTGAGATATTACTTGACAAAAGCCCACATAACAATCCAAAAACACTGTGTGAAAAGACAAACATCAGACTTGCTACAGGGGATTAAGCTATTGTCACAAAACCAGTGAATCAAGCAATGTGAACCACTGTCAAAACTCATAATAACAGTCATAGCTATACAACATAACAGCATTAGCATTTTAGTGCGATTCATACAAACTGTATGAAATCGATAATCAAAATAATTGCATTGAATCTGGTACCCAAGATTCGAATTTGGAGCACATCTGAGCCTGGAATCAGTTACAGATCTATTTCACGTCGCCAGACGTCGGCGACATTGCGAATCCGGTGCGTCAGTTTGATCGACAGTCCAATTCCCGCGGCATACATAATAAATCCGCCGGATCCACAAACCGCTAACCTCTTCAGTGTTTACGTCCGCTCCGCAAATCATAGCAGCCATTTGGAGGCGGGTCCGGATCCGGGTCCGGCAAACTTCCGACGCGTGGGATCCGTTTTAATTCCGTCTCGGATCCAACACGAGGAACCGCGCCCTTTTCGTCACCGCCGCGCCGCTCAACGCCACCCCGCGCCGCGGCGCGCCAGAATCGCCATCGATCCGCTGCCTCGTACCGTCTCGGCTGGCCCAAAACGGGATTATCAGAGGCCAACGCAGTGAATCGTCTGACACGCTGCCACTCAACACACGTGCCCCGAACCGGTTGTGGTGCTCCCCTATCATACAACACGCAATCTGGCGCACGGGCCGCTCCGCCATTCCAACGGGGAATGTGACGTGTCAGCACAGAGCCACAGACGGTACGCAAACGGCAGCTGCGCAACGGACACATAGCAGCTGCGCAAACTGCGAACAGACAGACATACTGACAGCAGCCAACAGACGGGCGAGTGAGTAGAAACATCACGTAACAAGGCGTAGTCTGAACTCAACCCAGCCTGCAAAAACGGCCACGCTTTGGCAGACTCCGCCGACGGAATCAAATCAGCGCGAGTCCCGCCGGGGGCGACCACTTGACCCAGAGAGAGCTTCCCGGCTCCCGGCACAAAGGCTGCACCAGCTCACCAAACGGTACCCAGCGCGCGGCCCGGGCCCGGAAGTGGTGGACGCAGCCCGGCCGCGCGCCGCCTGACCAAGGCTGGGAAGGCGCATCCTGGCCAAGGCCGGGCCCGCTCCCCGGGCACTTCCCGGGAGCCGCCTCCGGGGTGGGATACACCGCACCGCTCAGCCGTCCGTGCGGAGGACAGGCCCGGCCACATCCTCACGGAAACACCGCGCAGATGGCCGCAAAACCCACTGGACGATTCGCCAGTCTCGTGACCGGCTGTGCTGTCTCGCGTACGGTCTCTGGTGCAAAGTCCGGCCCCGGGCCAGTGCAAAGTCCACTGTATCACTCACTGTGTCTGTTCCCGGGCCAGACCAAACGATCAAACCCGCGGCCGACCGCAGGCGAGCGCCGTGCACAGCAGCCCTAATGCAGCGTCGCAGCGATGACCTCATACGAGGCCGAGACATCACGGCAACGCCAGCAGTCGCTCTGTCGCGGCACTCCCTGCAAAGCTGCCTCACGTGCAGCGCTCCAAACGCTGACGATTTCAGGCGGAAGGAGGGCATTAAAGCCCACACGGACGCCACGGTAAAATAAAAACAGTCCGGAAACTGAGAGTTGACACATCACTCAAGGGGCTCGTCTGTTGCGTCTGTACCATTCCTGTGCCCCAGTGACGCGCAGGCGTCACGCGCCGTCACCAACAACAACAAACACGGCACCGAACTGAGAGTTGACACATCACCTCAGGGGGCTCCGTCTGTTGCGTCTGTACCACTTCCTGTGCCCCAGTGTCGCGCAGGCGTCACGCGCCGTCACCAACTGGGTTGGGGAGTCACGCGTCACGAGCGTCACAAGCGTCACGTGCTGGTGCTCGGCTCTTTGAATAGCGCTGTGACGGCAGAAGCGCCGTAACTTGACGCTCAATCCGCGACCACGACCGTAGACGGGAGAACAATCCTCCCACAGCCGGCCCGGGCCCACAGTTACACGGTTGGTCACAGTGTGTCGGCTGCTGCCGAACGCCCGATAGCTGAAGAACCGGTGAAGTAACGCCCACCAACAAATCTCCAACGCGAGATGCAGTGTGTCCAAATGCACATCCTGTCCATTCTGCTCGCCTCTCCTCAACAAGCTGGCCCTATGTGGGCAGTTCAGGCAGCTCGTATATGCAGCGCATGGCGTCGACAGCCGTCACGCCGCGGCCGCGCCAGTTGATGTTAACAGCCAACGCCCAACAGGTGGGTAGTCAAATCGCGAATCACACCACATGACAGAGCAGAGCGGAGCGGAGAGGCAACTGTTTAGGAACATCAGGGTTTTATGGGGCCGCTGTGTGGGAAGAGCGGCCGCGAGAGAGCCAGCGTCACCCAAACACCGCCCCCAACCGACCGACCGAACGATTGACCGAAGGCGAAGGCCGAGTCCCCTCTCTCTCCTCCATCTCCTCTATCCTCTCCGTCTCTCTACATCTCCGTCTCTCTACCTCTTCATCAATTCGTCCATCTGACAGGGCCCCCGTGCCGGACCGCTGCCCCCCCCTCCCAAGAGGCGGCAATGCCCCGGGCTATTGAGGTCAGTCAGTCAGTCTGGCAGCGGCGAGGGCCGCTCTGCCACAATGCAGCGCAGATCGCACCGCGTCGTGCCACCCCGGAGGCCACAGCACAATAGCGCTGCCGTCGGTATTGGCACCAGTGGTGACGGAGGGGCAGTCGGCAGCCGTGGTAAGTGGTGATGCACAAAGGCGCAGTCACCAGCCGCCTCACATGGCGGAATGGGTGTGCTGTAATTTAGATGGATCTTTGTGCCGGATGTAGCAGGTTGTGACAATCGCTAAACCTGCAATGTTTTAAATTACATATTAATATTAAATTATTTATTTTGATAAGTCTTAACTCTTAATCTAACGTAGGTATGCAGTTACATAAAATGAAATATTACCGTACGGGAAACGGGCTTCCTAGTCTGCCGACTTAAGGAATTTATGGATTCGCATGTCATATGTTCACCGTAACGCTCTTGTACGGTTTCGCCAATTTGACACTCTCGCAAGTGGTCTTTAAATGGATCAAATTGGCCAATTTTGGCGTGACTAGACTACAGAGCTGAGGTTTGCGGTCTAAAATTACCTTCTCATGGGGCAAAATATATCAGACGAAACAACCATATATTACACACGCACCAGAAGGCATAACATACAGACACACAAGTAAAAGCTAAAACTGTCTTTCTAGCAGGGGCGTCACGGTCACCATGCACCGAGAGTTGCGGGGACGTAGGCATCCTGAACTCGATTCTTTCCATGCAACGCCCACAGGCGTAATGTTAAAATCCATAAATGTTAGAAGGACGCGGCCCTGTTTGCCGTGATTGGGGCCTGGGGGAACGCCCCCCCCCGCCTTCGACGCATAGGCGATTCTTTTCCATGCAACCACGCTTGGTAAACCGCTACCACGCGAGCACCATAAACCAAGTGGTGCAGGGAAGGGAAAAACAATACCACGCGAGCACTATAAAAGTGGTGCAGGGAGGGAACACAATCACCACGCGAGCACTATAAACAAGTGGTGCAGGAGGGAAAACAATCACCACGCGAGCACCATAAACCAAGTGGTGCAGGGAGGGAAAACAATCACCACGCGAGCACTATCAACCAAGTGGTGCAGGGAGGGAAAACAATCACCACGCGAGCACCATAAACCAAGTGGTGCAGGGAGGGAAAACACATCACCACGCGAGCACTATAAACCAAGTTGGTGCAGGAGGGACAACAATACCACGCGAAGCACCATAACAAGTGGTGCAGGGAGGGAAAAACAATTCACCATGCGAGCACCATAACACCAGTGGTGCAGGGAGGAAAACAATCACCACGGCGAGCACCATATAACACAGTGGTGCAGGGAGGGAAAACAATCACCACGCGAGCACTATAAACCAAGTGGTGCAGGGAGGGAAAACAATCGCCACGCGAGCACTATAAACCAAGTGGTGCAGGGAGGGAAAACAATTCCCACGCGAGCACCATAAACCAAGTGGTGCAGGGAGGGAAAACAATCACCGAGAGTGTGGAGGGAGCTACTACCCACCCATTTATATTATCTTGTATCTATTCCATCTATAACGTTTGCAATCATTAATCAGCTGTGTCTGTATCCACCCAAAAGTCTAGAATTGATTCTCAGGCAGGTTGAATAGCTATCGAGGAATACCGATGATGATGATGATTCGGGTTTCAGGGCGCCTCAACTGTAAAGTTATGTGGAGGAATACCGAATATAGCTCTTAAACAGCACCGTTCTCCCCACCAGGGGATATGTGTTCGCTATGAGGATAGTATGTATAAATCATATGGTCAATATTTTTCGCTAATGAACATACCGGTAATATAGCCTAAATACTTAACCGATCAATTTCGTTCTAAGCATAAGCAGACATCGCATTGGTGCCTCGTTTAACCTTCACACAGTTAATAAAAAACCGCAGTCACAACAAAGTGCGTCTGTGCCGCTTCCGATGGAGAATGACCGCCTCTCTTCCGCTCTCGATATCAAGAGTCGCGGCCCCGGCGCGTGGGTGGCTGGGCCGCGCGTGTCAGCTGGGCCGCGCGTGTGGGGCGGGGGCGGTGTCGGAGAGAGAGAGCGCGCAGGGGGGACCTACGGTGGGAGGCGGGGCAGCGGCCGACTGCCTGCCTCGCCTGCACGCTCCACTGGCAGGTCACTGACACGCTCTCCTGAGTCGACCCGACTGTCAGCTGTCGACTGTCATTCCGCAGCCGACGCTGCACTGCCGACGCTGCCGACGACCGAGGCAGAGAGACAGCCACTAACGAGATACGAGTGGAGAGAGACAGCGGCGGCTCTAGTGGAGAGCAGCGAACCACGCCCTCGATTACACAAGTGAATTCTAAATATTTTTTTCTTCTCTCGCATAAGTTATAAAACTTCGGTTATTCATATACAGAAATGAGCAGCAACTTTTTGAGGCAGGGCTGTGTTTTATTTGGATGACTTCCTACAATTGCTGATGAATCAATCCGCCCCTGGGACACGTCCGTGCGAGAGACAAATGGACCATGATCGGTTCGTCGCACTGCCCGTCTAATCCGGATGCGGGCCATGATGAAAGGACGATTAAACCACGCCACCGCGCCGTATCACCCGCGTCAGGTGCAGCCGTACTGTGCCTGTACTGGTGCCACAGTGCGACGGTGCAGGTGGCCGCCGGTACACCTGCACCATAAGCCGATACAGCCACCGGTACACCTGCACCATAAGGCGATACGATACGGTGCCGGACGGCCAGATATTCGAGCGGCACCGGCGCCGATGATGATCAGGTTCGTCACGAGTACGACCGCTCGCTTGTTCAGAACGCGACACATGGGGCTCGTGTCGCTCGTGCCGAGATCGAAACGGTAGTTCGGAGGGCGACGACACATGGGACTCGTGGACGCTCGTGTTCAGATCGAGGCAGAGTTCTCTCCGTCGGAAGTGCTACTCACTCAGAGGGTGTCACATGGGACTCGTCGACGAGCGCTCAGATCGAGCTGGAGACGAAACGACATCGTTCTAGTCCCAGACTCTTGACTCGCCATAACCTGACCAGACTGTCATTCGGCGCGACGCTATTGTCGTCCAAACGTCCAATCTGCGTCATGCCAGACACAACGACCGGCACGCCGCAGCCCTGAGGCGGTCCTCCGTGTCCGGAGAGTCGCTAGGAGACGCTCTGCCCCCTGCATCGATCGCTGTAGTACCGGCATACCGCCGCGCGCGCCAGCCGAGTTCGCCGCGCTCCAGCAGGGATCGCCGCGGTTCGCGTCTCCGCGGCAAACAATGCTCGACGCGCGTCGCTAACGTCACCCGTGCGCATGGAGACGGCCGATCGGCTGATCGATACCGGATGGAGGCCACCACGGGAAGACACTGGAGTGGTGATCAGCGTTACTGAGCCAGAGTCCACCTGCGGTCTCCGGGCCGGTGTTTGCTTTGCCTGATTACCGTGTAAGGTGGTCCGACTGACGAGGTTAACAAGGTGCAGGATCAGTCGGGGTCCGGCCGAGTGAAGTACGCAGGGCGAACCAATCACTGATGCGGGAGGGAAGGAGATGGTAAAACAACGCGGCAAAATGGCTGTTAAGGATATAGGTATTCTGTTCTTTGTCGTTGCCACTTGAAACATACAAATATGAAACGAACATTAAACACAATACCTCCGATCCAGTTACAAGGCAGCACCAATATCCATTCATCGGTGTACATAAGTTTTCCATTCCTTGGTTCGGAAAACTTATGATGTAGGCAAGAGCTCTTCGCCCAGCAGAGTTATTGCGTCTACCATGGCTCCTACCACGCTGTCGCGAAATCCAATTCAGAGCTGAAATATGTATATCCGAGTCACACGGCCCCAGCACGATCCTCTCGACCTAATGACCTCATCTGACCGCGACCTCCGCCAGACTTCGCACCATCCCAGTCAAGGGCTGTGTCGTGAGTTACATCCTCGAATAGGAGCCCGCGAGTGGCGGTGCTAAAGATGCAATATATGCCTCATTATGATGCATGGATAGAATTGTTGAAGAAATCGTATTGGCAAAATTGCATATTAAAAGCCCAACATCTTTAGCCAAACAATAACGAGGTCTCTACGATTTTTCACAGAAAAATCGTAGAGACCTCAAGTGAAATAGCAAGTGAAATTAATACATCGTTCTGAACGTTCTGCATGTATTAGAACGGGCTAATACATGACACAAATTCGTCGCACTCAGGGGCTCCGCCACCGGGGGGGGGTGATGGGAGACGTGTTCCCCAACATTTTCGGATTTTAATATTAGGCCTATGGGCGTTGCATGGAAAGAATGAACTTCAGAATATCTCCGTCCCCCCCCCCCAACTTTCAGGAGGTGGCGTCGCCCTTGGTCACACTGCTCATGGAAATGCCACAATTATTCCGTTCCTTTTGTGGGCCCATGATCGCAACAAAGTCTCCCCTCCGACATTTGGCCTTATCCAATAACCGTTTGGCCAATTACTGTTCGTCTACCATATTAGGACTTTGTAGATACCAGACTCCCAACTCGCTATCGTTGACCCCGGCAATGCCAGTCAGCACATCTGAATCAACGCCCTTCTTATGCAACCGGGCCCTACCTGGATGTCATTGGACCTCAAGCAGTCCGTTAAAATTCAAGGAGTCCTTCCTGGCCCTACCTGGAAGCTATGCACTTACTGTGAGCGTGGACTGACTAGAGACCCTTTTGAGGCGCCGCCCCTGGACGAAATCCTGGCTACGTGTCTGGTTCATGGGCCTCTCAGGGTCCTGAGGGTCCTGGTCCAATCCAGTTCATCAAAAGTTGAAGAAAAAAGGGGCACAATCACCAAAAATATGAAAGCTGACCGTACATCCGCTTAGAGTTTTTCACTAGTCCATTTGTTGTCTTTTTGAGGGGGTGGGGTTTCTCGACTCGTGCAGGTAAGGCCCTTTGAGTGGCGTATGCCCCCCCCCCCCTGGACAAAATCCTGGCTATGAGCCTGATTGCCAGCGCCACTGCGCCACTGCAAATCCTGCCAATCCACCCAGCACTGCCAATCCACCCAATTAACGTCTTATGCCGTAAAACCCCAAAACGGGATTTTACGACAGTGCAACTGTTGCAGCTTATCTGCCGTTGGGAACGCTCCCGACATCTTAAAGGTACAGAGGCGGGGAGCCCACATTATCCACCGACCTAGACCATCCCAGTCAAGGGCAAATAGTTACATCTGCAAAGCACTAGCGCGCGGCTGTGATGGGCTTCAATATCCGCCGAATCATTAATGAGAGTAATCGACTTTAATAAGCACGGACAACTTTGCATCCTAACAGTATTTTGATGATGATGATTTAGGCTTAGGGGCGCCGCAACTACGTGGGTTATGCGGGCCTCATCTAACAGTCTCTTCATCTTCAACCAAAGGCATACTAGATCTCCACGAACTGTCGAAGAAGATTGGAAAATAACCGCACCTAAATAAGAAAAGAAAAACAGTCCATCGTACAAACGTAAGAATGTTGGAGTGAAGTTAGACTTGGCATACCAGCGACCATGGTTTGAGGAGTTAGTCATATAATATGAAATAATGGTATTTTACTTGCCTTTCCCTATTCATTTCCCTTATTGAGCCACTCAACCACATTGGGCTCAACATATTGAAAACCGAGGGGAAAGTATGGTAAATTTACTTTGTAACGAACATTAAACGTACACAAAATAAACCAACTTCATAAACAATATGCATTAGTGCACAGCTGAAGTTTGTTGTTCACCATTGACTCACTCGCTTTGGTGAAAATGCTTAAAACATATAATTTGTGGCAGGAGTGTAGACTGTAGGTCATGTTGACGTGACCTGAGTTTTGTACTCTAGATCACGTGATTAAGCCAGACTTGGATTACAGCTAACATACTTTATTTTTATCTATCTCGTGCTGCAGCTGCACACTAAATCGCTTTGTGGACTCGCACTCCAAAATTCACCGTTTGAGATCTCGGCTTCGTCTCGGCCAAAAACTGTGAATTTTGTCGCGCTCGTCCACAAAGCTATGTTGTTAGAGATATTTAAAGCTGGCATGCAAAGACCCTACAGGTTTAGGCTCGTGCCTCCATCGAAATTCCCCACACCGATCTCCAGACAGGTCACATGTACCAAGGTCAAAAAATATGATCCAAGATCCAGAAGATCCATCGACAAACTGATTTTCCTGGATCCAGGACCACAGGATCCAACCTTTTTGTTTTCTCCAGGATCCAAGATTCATAGGATTCCACAACAAATACAAGATCCAAGATTCACAGGACCCCATTACAAAAATTATCCTGCAGAATCCAGGATCCAACAATCTTGTATCCTAGGTATCATGGATCCCGGATCTTTTTTTGATCTTGGCACATTTCTGCCAATCTCCCATGTCAAACAGAGTCAAACTAGCATGACATCTCTTCCAGCCGCGCCCCACCTCCACTCCAATCCACGCCAACAGCTCACATAGCTGCGCCGTGACAGCAGAATCCGCCGCTCACCTGACGATCCGACCATGGCTGCCGCCGCCGCCGCCGCTCTCTCCACAGACACTGCCGCACCCACCTCACCGGCCGGCCGCTCACCCACCACTGACGCACGAGACGACCGCACCGCCCCGCACGGCAGTGGCGGCCGCCGCCGTCGCCCACTCACACCGGCGGCCAGATCAGCGGCCGGTGAGATCAGCGGACACGGTCAGATCAGCGGCCGGTCAGATCAGCGGGCACGGTGAGATCAGCGACCGGCCAAGTATCAGGCGGACACGGCCAAGATCAGCGGACACGGGTGAGATCAGCGGCACGCCCAGGTGAAGATCAGCGCCGGCAGATCAGCGCCGGCCAGATCAAGCGGCCGGCAGATCAGTGGGACACGGTCAAGATCAGCGGCCGCCAGCATCAGCGGACGCACGGCTGAGATCAGCGCCGGCCAGATCAGCGGACACGGTCAGATCAGCGGACACGGTCAGATCAGCGGGACACGGTCAGATCAGCGGACACGGTCAGATCGCGGGACACGGGTCAGATCAGCGGCACGGTCAGATCAGCGGACCACGGTAGATCAGCGGACACGGTAGATCAGCGGACACGGCCCAGATCCAGCGGACAACGGTCAGGATCAGCGGACACTCGGTGAGATTCAGCGGCGGCCAGATCAGCGGTAACCCCACGGGGCCAGATCAAGCTGGGGACACGGTCAGACAGCGGACCACGGTTCAGTTCAGCGGACACGGTGGAGATCAAGCGACCAGTTAGGAATCAGCGGCCAGTTAGATCAGCGGACACGGTCAGATCAGCGGACACGGTGAGATCAGCGGACACGGTCAGATCAGCGGACACGGTCAGATCAGCGGACACGGTGAGATCAGCGGACACGGTGAGATCAGCGGACACGGTGAGATCAGCGGCCAGTTAGATCAGCGGACACGGTCAGATCAGCGGACACGGTGAGATCAGCGGACACGGTGAGATCAGCGGACACGGTAAGATCAGCGGACACGGTGAGAAACGGATGAGCCGGGCGGCGTGACAGGCAGAGCGACAGCGGGTCGACAATGCCAGACAGTAGTCAGACCAACCAGGCCTGGACTGGTGTCCACAGCCATCGCCCAAAGCTGATGAGATGTGAAACAGAGATGGTGTAACTGTCACGTTACTGCTAGCTCTGCCATGCTACTGCTGTGGACTGTGGTGCTAGGCACCTGCCACTGCAGATCCCGTCTTGATGATGATGATTGGGGCTTTAGGGCGCCGCAACAAAATAGTTATACGGCGCCCATGCAGATCCCGTCTTAACATACTGACTAAGCGCGCAATTAGGAAGGATAGGCGTGACGACCTCACTGAGCGCATGCAATCCACCCCTGCATCACACCTTTTTAAACAGCTGAAGTCAGCCATTGCTCCGAAGACCCACGCGGGTCGATGTGATGGCAGAGTTCAAGCGCTCTGGTCGCCTGTCCCTGAACACTAGGCTTCCACGTGTCCACACCGAGGCTTCCTTCCTTGTCACGAGACCAGCTTCAGAGCGTCTAGCACTAGCATAGTCATTAACACTAGCATAGTCACTGAATCAGTCCCTGACAGCCGGAAGTGTGCCGTCGTCATCCCTCTTCATAAAAGAGGTGATTCCTCCGAAGCATTCAATTTCCGACCCATCATCAACGTTCCGCCCATTTGCAAAATTACTGACAAACTTGTCCATCAGCTGTAATGGTGCCAGCTTCAGAAAATATATTTGTCCAATGTCCGACCGATGTCTAAGACCATGGTCTAAGACCAAACTGTCCGTCCCAAACTGTCGGAAAAGCATTGTTTGTCCTAAGCTTGTCCGAGAGCAGAAAAGGCGTTTGATATGGAAAGTAAAATATCAAGTGTATCATTCCCAATGTATCCATAAAAATACTCACCGATGGTTTATCAATACAAATAAGTTTGATGTGAATTACCTGTGGCACTTTATTTTTTAATAAAAAATAACCAAGTGATTTTTGCGACAAGCCATCATTGGGCATGGGATGTCCAAAAATGTCTAAAGAAATAGGTATGCTTATGTCTGTCCGAAAACCGCATCGGTCTTCGGACAAATTCGGAATTCCGAAAATGACTGTACCGATTGGCACCAGTACTCAACTACTCAGCAGATCACTGCCTACCTTCAGTCTTCACCACCAGTGTCTGTTCAGTTCGGACCAGCACGGTGTTATGTCACGTCACCACCACTGCTGTGTTATCTATGACCGACCAGATCCTCCAGGGTATGGAGTTATGGACCAATCAGAAATATATCTTTTAACGTTAATTGACCTCAGTCGCTGCTTTGATGTCGTGGACACGCGACACTGCTCAACAGCCTTGAGCAGCTTTGGATTTCATCAGGTTGGATCAGGAGCTACTTGTCAGGTCCAACAAAGCGCGTTCGGGTGAGTGACACTCTCTCCGAGCCTCGTACCATTGAGTGAATTAATTGACATCGGCACGGATCAGGGCAGCTGTCTGGGGCCACTGCTGACTGCTGTTCGACATCATCAGTAACAACATCAGCTGCTACATCCCCTCTAGCATCAGCGACTTCCGCACCTCCTTGGTCCGCTATGCCGATGATTCCCAAGTGGCAATCATTGGCCCCCGCAGCAGGCTACCAGAGCTAAAGCTGGCGCTGGAGAATCTTCTCGATACGCAGTGCACCAGGTTCCTCCAGCCTGGTATGATGGTGAACGCCTGCAAGACAGAGCTCCTCCTGTGCGGCGACCGTCGCCATCTGGTCCAGATCAGGGATCCCACACAGATCGAGTCTATGAGCCAGCTTCTGCCATTTTCAAAGTCCGTGAAAAAAACTATGGATAGTCTTGGACTCTGAACTCTCTTGGGCGGCCCACATAGACCACATCATCCACCGCTGTTTTGGTATCCTTATCAGACTCATGCACAATGTACATCATACATATGATTACAATGAGTGCAGGTACTACCAAGGATAGTTGGCAGTTGACACTCTGGTCTTTTCCCATGTACGATATTGTGTACAAGTCTACGGGAGCGTTAATTCCACGAACATTACTAAGTAGCAGAAAGTGTTTAACTTTTCAGCCAGGGTCATTTCAGGGAGGCGAAAGTTCGACCATATTTCCGATGTGATGTGTGTTCTCAGATGGCTGGGAACGTCCGACATGGTGTCGTATTTTGATCTGTGTCTGCTACACAGTATCCCATTTACGGAAAACCTGGCTTGTTGCGTTCGTGCATCGCATATAACCACGAGCATGTGCGCCGTGACACTAGACAGTCTCACCATCTCAGCTTGCCAAAAACAATCACTGGAAACGACGATTTGTATACCGAGCTCCTGAGCCGTACAACCGACTCGTGATCGCCGATAGGCATTATGGCCATCTGGCCATACTCTGGTCACATGCCACCATTCAAGACCAAAATTCGTGACTTGTTACGTGCATGATTCATCCACTGTAAATATATGTGTAACTTTTCGATTTTTTAGTCGTAGGTATTTAGGTTGTTTTGACAACAACTGCCTGACCTTGTTCGATGGTCGTGGAATAGCCATGTCACAGTGGAAAGACCGGATTAAGCGGAAATCAATCCTGACAAGCAGCTTGCTACATAAAAGCAGCATTTCCTCGAGGTGTTAGCCAACGCAACATTTAAGTCGTAAATCACCCTCCTTGACATTATATTATTGTATGCAAGACTCAAGATGATATTTTTCATACCTAAACCACAGCCATGGCTTTGTGAGTCTGTGACAGTCAGACCTGTCATAGCAAGTTGCCTGGACAGGCTTATTGCTTTGAACCTTCTGCCATGAAATCAATCACTCCAAAAATACTTAGGTGTAAAACATTTTATACATTTTAATTGTTTCCATGATTTCTTCAGTACACAAGTACCTTCCTTTTCAGTACAAAAAAAAACGTTTAAAGCAACATAATTGACCTCTTAACGCAATCTCAGGCTGTGCAGCACAATAGATAGTTTGAGCCTCCTAAAATTGGTTATGTTACAGATAATGATAAATAGATTTTAAATTGTGCTTACAATGTTACAAGAGCATTTTCAATTGAGTTGCAACATTCATATTTTTGCTGAAGGTCAGCAAAACATTCCCAACACTAACAAGAATCATAGCATAAGCCAGACAGTTTTTGTTCACCCAAAATACATGATCAAGCTATATGGTCAGCCTGAGAAACTGTGCAAAAATAGTTCAAAACTGCCTCATCAACCATGAAGAGGGAGTAGCTCATTTTATTATTAACATGATTATAAATAACACAAATACCAATAGTTATAGGTATTATCAGAAATGCAAAATAGCAGCACCTTACCATGTTTAATGAGAAGCATAAACAACAATGCTTCTGATAGTGTCTTAAATGTTTCAAAAAATTAATATTTTGGAATCAGAACTAAGTAACTACAACTTGTACATGAGGCAGGACTTGTGCTCCATGAAATCCAGGGGCATCACCACCAGGGGGGGGGGGCAGATCACTTCTGCCAGAGTCTGGCCACCCAGATTCACAGTATTTTAACATTATCAGATAGGACAAGACAAAACAGGCATCCTTTACCCTCACCCAGGCTTGCAAAATTATTGTACTTTGTGAATCTTATCACCAGTTACCTGGTAAAATAATTTTTATTTCAGTTTTTGAAAATTTATAAGAGGGTTATGAGTTAGTATACTTGATAGTAGATCAAGCAACATAATTTTTACCCCTACCCTGTTCTGAGTCAAATCAGCAGCATGGCAACTTTTTTTCAAAAGTCCCCAGTGACAGGATTTGTGCTGCTGTCCTTGGTACAGGAAACAAGTACCTTATGACTATGCCAGATTGCCATCTGGAGTAATTGATAAATGCAAAACTGCATGATGAAATACCTAAGTAGGTATCAAGGCAGCCTAAACCTTTATAGTATGCCTTATGAAGATACATTAAAGAAATTGGGTATGTTTTCAATTACATATAGGCTAAAAGGAGATCTAATTGAAATCTTCAAATTTGTAAGCAGTCATTTTTCTGGATATTTAAAGAAAATGTTTGAGTTCAGTAGGGAAAATCGAGGTAGAGGTCATCAGCATAAACGTATCCTGAAACAAAGTAGGAATAGGCTACAACAGTGCGTATCCAGAGGGATCCTAGGGATCCTTAGGATCCCCCGCTGAGCCCAAAGGGCCCTTTCGAGGTCGGCGGGCACTTTTCGGCACGCGCAGCTTTGCCAGAAAAGGCGCGACAGGAACGCGCGAAGCGCGTATTATGGGCTTCGTTAAGAAGTCGGAAGACCTTCGCTTGAAGCGTAATCTTTGTGAGTTTATGAGCATTCAGAGGGCCTTGAGTGCCTCCAGGGCACTCTCTGAAAGACCAGAGGGCCCCTTAGGGAGCTGCGTTCAAAAGAGCCTTGTGTGGCATCTCAGAGGGGCCCCTTGCGCAGACCAAAAAGGGACCCCTTATCGGGAGAGGGCCCCAACAACTGAACACGCTCGAATCGTATGTGCGATCGTCTCGGGCACGCGCTATTTTGACGCGCATGGCGTTTGCATTGATGTCGGTGCGTCCTCTATTAAAATCCCCACGCAACAGAGTGGCCCCCGCAATAGCTCACGGTCGGGCGTAGCACCTGCTGGCTTCGTGACTGACGCGGGTCACAGGGCGGTACTCAGTCGCCCGCAGGATACAGAGATAGCGCGCGGTATGCCATTGCGTCTGTGAACACGGGCGGTTTGCTATGCGATAAAGGTATCAAGGGACGGTAGGGGATGGGGCCCTGCAGGCGTACTATACGTCGGAAGCCCAGGGCGGACATAAAGCAGCACACTCGGTCGCTGCAAGAAGTCCGCCTAGACCCACGCGAGGCTTGGTTTTTAAATCACGGCTCCTTGCCAGCGTTTTATTGCTTGCTAGAAGAGGCCTACTGCGCATCTCCTTTTTTAACAAGGCTTTGAGGCTCCAAGTGCGTTGAATACAGCGAGGCCCTCCACCACCGATTTGGGGACCCCATTAGCCAGAGAAGGGTGCTGTGGTGGACCGACACTAGGGGCTCTATGCAGAGGCATTAATTGGAGGGGCGACCTTGATAAGACCAAATTGGGGCCTGATCAGGTCAGGAGGGGCCCGCGCACTGAACACTTCGAATGGAACCTTATAGCCAGCACAGAGGGGCCCCTGTAGGTCGGAAAGGATGGTGCCACTCTGAGGCATGTGCCTCTGGTAAGGTGACCAATAGCCAGCAAAGCGCGAGGCTGCTTTGCCAGAGTAGAATATAGAAGGGCTCCTTACGGGGCTGGCGAGCCACATGCGACAGACCAGAGGGCCTCAGGAAACCTTTTAGATTGTCCCTGTACAGAAT
Source organism: Semibalanus balanoides (assembly GCA_014673585.1). Lineage (NCBI taxonomy): Eukaryota > Metazoa > Arthropoda > Thecostraca > Balanomorpha > Balanidae > Semibalanus > Semibalanus balanoides. The sequence continues at coordinate 17,603 of VOPJ01009190.1, forward strand.
TGAAAGGAAGGTTCGCGTGATCGAAGACCAAAAGGAAGTCCCTTGGACAGGTAAAAACGGCCAATCCTGAACATGCAAGAATTGTCCCCTAGTCAGCATGGAGGGCCCGGGGGCTTGGTCAGAGGGACCCTTGAGGCATGTCACCAGGGCGAACAAAACAGCCAGCGCAGTCCACCAGAGAGTCGCTGGGCAGAATCGTGTGAGGGTCTCCTGGCCAAGTCAGAGAGGCCCTGGGCTAGACCGAAAGGGTTTCCTGTGCAGTAGGGTGACCGGTTTTGCACGTGATTTGCAAAGGTCATGCTCCCCACACTTCGAATCTGGTGCATGTGATGCGCTGATTCTGAATTCGCATTAGATTTCAAATATTTGCAATTCTTAGATCGGCCCAAGCCGTTTGAAGATGCTCCACACTCAGCAATTTTTGGCGTGTTTTGCGGACACGTGCTGCGTAAATCAAGGAGTTAAGTACATGGTGTTGCCAATTTACATTAAGTTTGTTTCATTCAGTTTCATTTGACACAGTAGTGACGCTCTATCACACTCTGCGTCCTCTAACTTGACTTTTTATCGGAGGTAGTACATGAAGAGAATCCGCTAATTGCACCCTAACGGCGATGTGATGAACTATGGTTTTATAGGTGGCAGCACCATGATTGAAGCTTATAGCGATTTGAGTTAATTTTCGCTCTTTAGACAGCTTAGAGAGGTTTCAGCGATAAATCAAAGCCTATAGATAAATTGCATACACCAAATGTTAAATAAATTAATATTAATTAAAACTTAATATCTGCCTTTGAAACTGGCAGATACAACTGATGATACGAGGAAAAGTCGAATTTCTAGGAAATGGCGCTTACTTTTGAAATTTTGCTTTAAAATGCAACATTTCCAATCCAGTTCTATTCAGATGTGTGAGGCGTTAAGGGTCTTAATAACGTTTGTTTTCTTGCGCTTCATTCACATTCTACGCCTTCGCGCCAGCTTTAGTTTTGCCAAGGCGCCGCCTCTCGCAGATACAGCTCTGCAGTACGGTACCGGCCACGCTGGCTGCAACTCTTCCACACCGGGCTGCTGGCTGGGACGCTGCAGATTCTGTCAGACGGCCGCCACTGTCTGTAGCTCTGGCCAGAGCCACTTGTGACAGTCTAGTGGATGATGATTTGGTAACGATGTGAATTTGATCCAGACTTTGACAGGCCAGTCCCAAAACGCCGGCAAACTCAAACAAAAGTGGATCTGTTAAACGTGGCCAAGGCTGTCGATAGCCGATGCCGCTGAGTAGGTGCCGGAAAGCGTCCAAACTCCTGTCCATCTTCGCTCGACAGTGGGAGAGGATCCAGTATCCTCCCTGGATAGAGTTCTCGGATCGCTCACTCGTCGCAACTCGCAGGCCAGACGGACAGTGAGCATGCGGTCACAATGGGTGTCGTTTTCTATAGGCCTGGGTAGGCCAAAGCCCTACAATAATTTCATATTTAACAAAGCCTATGGCGTTGCATGGTAAGAATGGAGTTGTGAAAACTATTTAAAGTTAACATTTGGGCCCTTACAAATCGTTTTCAGAAGACATCGACCCCTGGACAGGAGTTTTCGGACCATTTTCCGGCACCTTTACCTCAGCGGCATCGACAAGCCTCAAGCCACGTTTAACAGATCCACTTTTTCGTTTTTTGAGTTTGCCGGCGTTTGGGGTGGGCATGTCCCAAAGTCTGGATCATTCACATCGTTACCTCATCATCTACTAGGGCTGTTCACAAGTGGCTCCGGCAGAGGCTGCAGACAGTCGGCGGCCGGTCTTTGCAGAGCTGCAGCAAGCAGCAGCCGGCGTGGAAGAAGTTGCAGCCAGCCGGTGGCCGGTACTGCGAGCTGTATCTGCGAGGGCGCGCTGGCAGAACTATAAAGCTGGCGGCGAGGCGTAGCATTGTGATGAAGCGCAAGAAAACAAAACGTTTCTTCAAGACCTTAAACACCTCACACTCATCTGATGAAACATGGATTTGGCAAATTGTGCATTCTTGAAGCAAATTTTAAGTAAGCGCATTCCTAGAAATTTCAAACTTTTCATCCGTATCATCAGTTATGTATTCTGACAGCTTTTCAAAGGCAGGTATTTAGTTTAATTTGAATCCTATTTAATGAACAGTCAATGTGTATGTAATTTATCGATTAACTTGATTTACTCTCCCGAAACCTCTCTTAAGCTGTCTAAAGAGCAAATAAATAATATCTCAAATCGCTGTAAGCTTCAAATCAATGGGTGCTCGCCACCTATAAAAACCATAGTTCATCACATTTCGCCGTTAGGGTGCCAATGAGCGATTCTTCATGACTAGCTCGATTAAAAGTTTCAGTTAGAGGGACGCAGTAGATGGTGATTCAAGGCCTCCAACACTGGTGTCAAATGAATGCAATGAAACAAACTTAATGTTAAATTGCCACACCCATGTACACTTAAACTCCTTTGATTACTCAGCAATGTCGCAAAACACGCAAAAATTGTTTATGTGGAGCATCTTCAAACGGGCCTTGGGCGATCTTAGAATTGCAAATATTCTTAAAATTAATTGCGAAATTCAGGAATCAGCGCATCAAAATGACCAGATTCCGATGTGGGAGCATGACTTTGCAACATCACTGCCAAAACCGGTCCACCCTACTGGGCAGATCGGAAGGCCGTTGAAACATGACGGTATGAGCCCTTAGTCAAACTGGAGCGAATGGGCCCTCCCTTGACACAATTAAGGAATAAGAGAGACTTCTGGAAGGTCAGAGCGGAAAGGCCCAATGCACGTGGAGATTAATAGGGAGGATTTATTTCACAATGCAAATATTCAAAATCGCAGTTTGGGTATATTGAAACACCCTTCGTCGATCGATTATGAGGCATTTTGGTAACGCCGCAAAAAATAGATGTAATATTTTGTTTTTTTGTGGGTAAAACCTCTTTGTATCTTAATATATATTACCCATTCCAAATTATGTTCTTTTTGTAGATCCCAGATGAGTTCTTGAACATGTCGGAAGGGCGTTGAAAAGTTTGGAAGGGCAACCTAAAGACATCTAAAGGGCCCATGCATTTTTCACAGCAAGAATGGAGCTGTTAAGGAAATAAACTGTTGAAATTTTTGCCCCGCTCCGCCGGCGAATTTACCTCCAATTTTTTTTACTGTGATGCAAGCTGGCATGACCGACGAGTCATTTGGTGGGTCTCTTTAGCCGATTAAATCGGATGGTAAATTAAAAACAACAAGAGGTTTTTACACCGACTTAAAAACATTGTATTCGTCTTCCGTGGACCTTGGACCTTTGAACTTATGGAGCAAATGATATTGACTGTTGACGCTGGTTGGCGTTGTCAGGTTCATTTTGGAAACATTTCAGAGCAAATTTGACTGTAAAAAAATAAGGGCCCTTTTTAAAGTAATTCGGGGCCTTTTCTAAGCCGATTGCCTTTTCCGGGCTGCGGATCCCCCCTTGAGCGATCCTGGCTACGCCACTGGCTACAACAACCCATTTATTCAAGAGGTTGTAGGACATTGGAATAATTACTGGGATGTCGCTAGTGCAGTGACACTTGGCCTCTCACAATTGAGATTGTTTAAATTGAATACACAGAAAGGGGGTTATTCATAAGTACTCATGAGATTGATGATGTGGTTTTGGGGCAGACCGACAACGAAGGTCACATGCTTCCCAAACGAGATTTGATACTTGTTTTGGGTAGGTGGGTGGTCTGGAGGGCAAGACTGGGTGTGGGGATATGTGCTGGGTACCTCAGATCAGGATGGGCCCTGGAGGCTCTTTGCTGCACTTTATTTTAAGTCTTCTAAAACCAGACACAAAACATGAGTTCCTAGCAGTGTTGTTTTATTCCTGACAGACACCATTCCCTGAACTAACAAAAATCAGGTAATTCAGTTAGTGCTGAATTATCTCAACAATGTCTTGAAAATATGAAAGGATTGCAATCGCATGGCTTCCACAAGACCACGAGCAAGCCAGTGACAACAACATTGTATCGGCCTGATTTGGGCTGGACTTGAACTGACTTCAGCCTGGGTTTAAAGGTATTTCTAGTTCAACTATGTTAAATCAGCCTTTAAAAAATACTGAAGGAAAACTTGCCTACCTTTCCTGATCCCTGTTTATCCTTTGTACTTGCTCTTGATGAAATCTGAAATCCAAGCTCTCCCCTGAAAATATCCGCCGCAAAAACGCCAAAACAAACAACAATCCAAGGTCGTAGATACCAGGCGATACCAAGCACAGTCATCCGGCAGTTTTACCGCTCCAGACGTCGGTGCGTGACGTCACTGGTATTCATGGTGCCCTGGTGCCATCGACCGTAATGCTTTTATTCAGCTTTATTTTAGGTTTCTTTTCTAAGACAGACGAGATGAAAGCACTACAACTAAAACCATTCTGTAGAGCAAATATTGTTCTACTGACAAGCCAGCAATTGTTTTCATCTCACTCTTTCCACTGACCTGTTAAAGCAAGTGCCCGTCAGACTTGATCAATAACCTCCAGGCATTCTCAAAACATTTTTTCATCGGGGTCAACTTCACGTTATTTCCCGGAGATAGTCGATGGATGCCGGGGAGGGGCGAGTAGGGGCCTGGGGTTGGACCCCCCATGGGACCCCCTCCACTCGGAGGCAGGGCCCAGGGGATTTGATCCGGGAGCCTATCCCCGGAACCGGCACCCCGAGAATCGAAGTTTGAACCCGGGGCCGCTGCGTGGCAGTCCGAGGACATACCACGGAGCTACCGGCTCCCCCTCTCAAAACCTCGGATGCGACTAGCCAAGGCTACTAGCCGCTTGTCGGGGACAATGACCAGACATTGCTGATCTCAGAAACTATGGGCCTGTTCCAGTCGCGCCTCTAACCTCCTCTAAGTTGCTCCAACTGCAACTGCTCTGTGTTAAATGATATGACTGGAGTCTGGACCAAGTGGGAGCAGCTTTGAAGTTAGAAGTGCGACTGGAACAGGCCCTACGTGACTGATCTGGTTTAATTTCTTCACCATTCAATCCGACGTGGTCCAGAAGAGTGTTGTCCTGAGTTTTATCGACTTTGGTCCAATTTAAGTGGACCAAATTTGATCAAAACATTTTTTGGCGGTTTTCGTCTAATTTGGTTCACTTAGAATGGACCAATCTGGTTTAAAATCATAAGCAACACTCTTTTGGACCACGCCGGATCGAATGGTGAAAAAATGAACCAGATCGGTTGCAAAGTTTCTGAGCAACAGCAGTGTCTGGTCATTGTACCCCGGGTATTTCTCATCCATGTATATTGAAAAAATGACCCAGATCGGTCGCAAAGTTTCTAAGCAACAGCAGTGTCTGGTCATTGTACCCCGGGTGTTTCTCATCCATGTACCTAGTACCAGACAATACTATTTGATCGTTTCATTCAGATGCGAGTGCAGGAGACCGGAGCGATGAAAATTGAAAACTCACGATGGAATGTTAACACTAATACACGTATACAGACTCGCCTTCAAGGGGACACAATCTCACACAGCCAGGGCAAGATCCTCCGCACACACCAAAGACAAGCAAAAAACCGTATTTTCCGTGTATTTCGTATGCTGCCCTTGCATAAAACACAGACACACGCACACGTGGCACCAGAACAGTGATTGCATAGAGGCTAGAGCCCACTGCGCCGGCGCAAGGCGCCCAGAGAGATCTCCTGACTGTGGTCGGGAGTGAGACTCCCGCCCCTCCCCCGGAAAACGCCGTCAATGCAGCGCCGCGTCTCTGCCGTTCCACACAACACCGTCAGTGCGGAACATCGACAGGACGACGACGCGTCGTCAGGTCGGATCAAAACGCTCAGCGAGTCGGTCGATCGCTCCTATCCGTGCTCGAAATACGCTCCTCTGTGCCCGACGTGTCTCACCACGTCGACGTCTGAGCTCCGCAGTCGCAGGGTGGTCTCGCCTGGCGACCGCACAACACACAGCAGCTATTGAAGAGAAAAAAACGCCAGCAACTCGTCCCGGTCGCCGTCTCCCAGAGCCGACCGGGCGATGCCGGGCTTACGAAGCCGCTCCAATCCGGCCACGACTATCTAAACTAGCGATGATTTACACCTTGAATACCAGACGGGCGTGCCTGGCGGGAGGCGGCGCCTCCGTGCAGCTCCGCTCGTGAAACGTGATCGGGATGATACGAAACAAAACATGCAGCTTTTGTTAATCTGTGACATGCAGTAATCCCCTCCCCAGCCCTCCCCGCGTTAACATCAGTTCCCTGTTCGCACTCCTCTAACCGTCCTGGCTCTCAGCGTTCGTCACACGGGGCCGGACAGAGCTCGAGTCTCCGCCATCCCGCGCGACTTCGTGCAGGGGCGTGCCTGTGGCTATGACGTGCAAATGTAATATGTGTCCGGGCCCCGGTCCGGACCGGCAGCAGACATCCGCCGGTTGTGTCACGATGTGACGGCCTGGGCCCATCTCTGCCGCCGCCTCTGTCGCGCGGAGTCGGCCGGGCCGGTCCAGCCGCGCGATCGCAGCCGGGTCGGCTCTTTGTACTGGGCGCTGCCGCCGGGGCTCGGTCTGGTAGGCCGGGCGCTGCCGCCGGGGCTCGGCTCCGGTGGCCTCCGGTCCTGCCCCGGGGCTCTGGTGTGTCGGGCGTGCCGAACGTGCTCACAGCTGCACCGTGCCGAACGTGGGCCCGCGCGTCACGATCAGGTCGGCGTACGAGGACTCCTGCTCCAGCTCCAGCACCTGCAGCTTCTTCAGCACCAGCGCCGTGTAGAACTTCTGCGCCACCTGTCAGGACACAGAGGGTGGATGAGTGTCAGCCCACGGTCAGAACGGCTTCCCGTCAGTCACAGCAGGCGCAACCCAGTAGTCAAGGCCAGTTGGGGATACTCAANTGCGGTGGCACTGAGTGGTTAGGTACGGAGCAGAGGCCGGGGAACAGGGAAGACAGCAGGGCTCCTCTACCCTCATAGCTCTCTCTAGCATGCGGTGGCACTGAGTGGTTAGGTACGGAGCAGAGGCCGGGAAACAGGGAAGACAGCAGACCTTCTCTACCCTCATAGCTCTCTCTAGCATGCGGTGGCACTGAGTGGTTAGGTACGGAGCAGAGGGCGGGAAACAGGGAAAGACAGCAGGGCTCCTCTACCCTCATTAGCTCTCTCTAGTATGCGGTGGCACTGGAGAGTGGTTAGGTACGGTAGCAGAGGCCGGGGAACCGAGGGAAGACAGCAGGGCTTCTCTACCCTCATAGCTCCCTCTAGCATGCGGTAGGGCAACTGAGTGGTTAGGTTACGGAGCAGAGGCGGAGAAAACAGGGAAGACAGCAGGGCTCCTCTACCCTTCATAGCTCTCCTTAGTATGCCGGGGCCACGAGTGGTTTAGACGGAGCACGAGGCGGGGAACAGGGAAGAAGCAGGGCTTCTCTACCCTCATAGCTCTCTCTAGCATTGCGGTATGGCACTGAGTGGTTAGGTACGGAGCAGAGGCCGGGGAACAGGGAAGACAGCAGGCTCCTCTGTACCTCATAGCTCTCTCTAGCATGCGTGGCAACTGGAGTGGTTTAGGTACGGAGAGAAGGCCGGGAACAGGGAAGAGCAGCAGGGGCTCCTCTAACCCTCATAGGCTCTCTCTAGCATGCGGTGGCACTGAGTGGTTAGGTACGGAGCAGAGGCCGGGAAACAGGGAAGACAGCAGACCTTCTCTACCATCATAGCTCTCTCTAGCATGCAGTGGCACTGAGTGGTTAGGTACGGAGCAGAGGCCGGGAAACAGGGAAGACAGCAGACCTTCTCTATCCTCATAGCTCTCTCTAGCTGGCAGTGGCACTGAGTGGTTATTGTACGGAGCAGAGGCCGGGCAACAAGGAAGGCAGCAGGTGGACTCATAGCTGCCCTCATAGCAGGTGGACTCATAGCTGCCCTCATAGCTCCGGCATGCGGTGGCGCTGAGTGGCAAGGTACGGACTACGGTACGGAGCAGGGGCCGGGCAACAGGGAAGGCAGCAGGCGGACTCATAGCTGCCCTCATAGCTCTGACATGCGGTGGCGCTGAGTGGCAAGGTACGGACTACGGTACGGAGCAGGGGCCAGGAAACAGGGAAGACAGCAGACCTTCTCTATCCTCATAGCTCTCTCTAGCATGCGGTGGCACTGAGTGGTTAGGTACGGAGCAGAGGTCGGGAAACGTAGACACCAGACGGACTATTTTTCTACCATCAAGGCTTAAATATAGAAATATCAGGAATTATAGCATGTGCATGGCAGGAACATCACATTTTAACATGAGAATACTTCCACTGTAAAAAAAGTCTGTAGAACCAAAGCCAAAGCTGGTGGGGTAAAAAAAAACACCAGCTGAATACGAGACCATAGTGCCAGCACGCCTTTGATCTATCCACCGTTGCTCTTCTGCCACGCTAACGTGAGAGGAGGAAAGAGGAGGGACTCATCTTCCATCCTCCTACACACGCCCCTGGGCAAACGATCTCCTCGTCCTTAACGGGCAATTTGACGCATATCTCCATCTGGCGACCATTACGGTGCCATCGCCGTCGGCCCATTACGCCTCTTCTCATTGCGTTAAAGCGTTTCACGGGCGGTAATGAAGTTGAAGAGCTCACGTTAGCCACGCTCACTGGCGCGCCGGATATGTCTCAATTGTCGGACAAACAAAATGGCGGCCGCGGAGAATGGAGCGCCATCCGCCGGATGCGAGGATAGCCCCGAGATTGGGTGGCAGCAGTCGGGCTATTGTGCTGAGGAATGGCGTCTTTGTGTGCCGCGTGCGCCAGAAGTGTCTCGAGACGCCCGAGAGCTTTGCGGCTGGCTGATAGATGGCGGGCTATTCGTCGGCCGGATGACGGCCGTAAACAGTCGGTAAGTGCGCCAATAAAGGCGGGAATGATGCGGTTATGGACGCGAGAATCGCCGTATTGAATCGGACAGCTTCTGCGTGCCGGCTGGCGAGCCAAAGCAGGGCATTAGGCGCGCTGTCAGCAAGGAAATGCGAGCGGATATTTTCGAATAAGATAGAGCACGCCGAGGATAAGAGCAAGAGTTTATGGTTTGCTGAATGCATAACATATCAGATCTCGAGGAATCTTTTTTTCTGGTATAATAATAGTATTGCTGTGGACATTGTGTCATTACTGGATTATATAAATTGTTTTAAGTTTGTGTCTGGGATGGACCGTATAACGTGCTGTAGTTATCGCAAGAATGAGGCCACTTTACCGTATACACTATACAGTATACCACTGGCGAATCCAGAGGGGGGCTGCAAAGGGGCACAACCTCCCGGTCCCGCGACCCGGGCGCCTGGGGGAGGCTGCGCCCCTCTGCAGCCCCCCCCCTCTTGATCCGCCCCAACAGTATACACAGTCCGGGTTTGCCTACTTTAAACTTTAGTGCTTTTTAAAGGGAGTGTGCCTACTCACATTGGTCATGTGGAGTTGTTAACACAGGTCTGTAGAACAGATTTTTCTGACTTTAGCCATGTACTTCATTTCTCCAGATTCACTTTAGTTGCTGAGATATTCCAAATTCGCCAAGATCATTCTGGCAGAACAAAATTAGCAATATTCGCCAGATAGCTTTCGTTATTAGAAGCATTGCCCTTAAATTCCAACGCTAGCAGATATTGGTAGCGTTGGCCAATAGAAAACAACTCGTGAGCAATGATAACAGCTGCCGAACAGAGCCTCGATAACTATTTTAAACTGTTCGTATGGGTTTGTTTATTGCCTTTTATGCGCCATTATATTTATAGGTAACATCTTCGTTACTCTGTTTATTGTGGCGATCGTTTATGAGTTTTGAAACAAAACAAACGCAAAACAGAATGTAAGTAAATATTAAACTTAAGGGTCTTAGACGTAAATTGTATCGTAACCAATGATCAAACCCATAGCTTCTTACCGTAACAAAAACATATTTGAAGTTTCAAAAGAGTAGGCACACTCCCTTTAAAGGGAGTGTGCCTACTCACATTAGTCATGTGGAGTTGTTGACACTAGTCTGTAGAGTAGATTTTTCTGAATTTAGCTTGTTATGTACTTCATTTCCCCAGATTCACTATAGTTGCTGAGATATTCCAAATTCGCCAAGATCATTCCGGCGGAACAATTATTCGCCAGAGAGAATTTTCGCTACTAGAACTAGAGAGATTTCGCATGGGTTTGTTTATTGTCATTGGTGCGCCATTGTAGGTAACATCTTCGTACTCTGTGTATAGTGGCGATCGTTTATGAGTTTTGAAACAAAACAAATGCAAAACAGAATACAAGTAAAAATTCAATTTATGGGGTTCCAGACATGATTTTTATCGTAACCAATGATCAACCCAATACCTTCTTACCGTAATAAAAATATATTTGACATTTCAAAAGAGTAGGCACACTCCCTTTAACCTTTTGTTGAAATGGCCGCCCGTAGGGCGGCCAGAATTACGCTAACTTGCGGGGGGCAGATTCTGCCCCCCCCCCATAGATCTCGAGAGCTGTTTGACTGATTTCGATGGGATTAACACCATTCGATTCATCACGACAATTCTGGACCTCAAAATTTATATTTTGTTCAAAAATGGGAGCAAAGGGACAACAAAATGTTTTTAAGGTCATTGCAGCCATCTGATTCGACTGATTTTTATGTCCAAAACATTTTTAAGCTTCCAATGTAATGGTCTTCAATATGAAAGGGGACAATTACCAAAATGAAAAGTCATAGGCGTATTCAGGGATAACAATTGTGAGACTTTCTGATAACAAATATGTGCTTTTCGTGATTGTTTGGAAGGATAGAAATGTCACATGAGTTTTTTCTGTAATTTGTTGAATGTAATATATTGCGCATAAGCGGATCCAGATAAACAACGTGGGGGCATCATGTGCGTAACTCCTTTTATCATCTTACTAATTTGAAGTTGGACCAAATTTGATGGAGGATATTGCCTCCCATTCCATGTACCTGAGTGCGCCTTTGCCCAAAAATATGTATAATCCAAGTATGTATGATGCATATAGCAGTGAAATAGCTTCTGGCGCATTTATTGCACAGCAAATTACGAAGGAAGTGTGCGCCGCACAACCGCATTCGTAACGCCCTCCCAAAAACATGAGCCTGGAGATGCCTCTGCTGAGCCGATTTTTTTCAAAATGTTGACACAACACGCTTAATTAAATTGTAAAGCAATGGCCACCTATCGAGTAATTCGTTATTAAACTGCTAATCAATAAACGAAATAGCTGTCTTGACTGGTGGCGCTTCCTATAACGTAAGTAAGCCACTCCAGTGTTAGTTACTATCTAAAGTTATAGGTGACACCCCCATCAAAAGCAAATTGGCTACTATCGTGATTAAAGACCAAAATATTGGCGATATACTGGTCCTAGCCAAGACTTTCAGCCAAAGACTTTTGCTTAACTGCCATCTTAACATTATATTTGAGTTGAGATAGTCATTTTCCGTTCTAGGCATTTAAATTATGTAGGAGAGAGTGTCCACCAGCGAACACCCTTTCTGAAAAATCAGTCTACTGGCTTTGCGTTTTGTCCTGGAAATCTGCAACTTTGTGTATAAATTCCATACATTACTAGCAAAAAAAACATAAGCAAATTAATTTAACTTAATGCAAAATTTGAGCTATAAACGATTTTTTATCTTCCTGTTCGCTGGTGGGCATGGGTATCCATCAGTGAACAGGGGAGGTACAGACAGTGAACAGGGGGGATTTAACCAGTGAATAAGGGACTTTCACCATGAATAGATGGCCAGTGGGGTTTCTGCTGATGCTCACTTGATGCTTGTTGACAATCCATTGACACTCGATACTTGACAATCTCTGTGAAACTCGACAATAATAAAACAACTCTGAATGCTGTAAGGAGAGTGGGTCCTCATGGAACGCGATGATTCCCTTGCTGTTGGCGTAGAGCGTTCGTGCGTTATAATCCAACCAAAATATAATTTCCTGTATTACTGTCGTATTTCGATATTCCGAAATTCTTATATGACGTATAAGCCCAATAATAAAACTTAACTTTTTATTGAATTGAGCACTGTTTTGAGAAACAAATGCCATAATCGTATCGCAGCAATAACTTCATATTTAACACCACAAGCGGCGTATATTTAAGAACTCAGTTCTCAAAGATAAATTCTTAAGCATTTTTATAATTAATTCACGTATTCATTTGGGCTACTTTTTAGAAATCCTCCCGAGGAGGCACTATCCCTTTAAAGGGACACTGCCACCTTCCCAAAAGTTTTGGGAAGGTGGCAGTGTCTCTTTAAAGGGATAGTGCCACCTGGGGAGGATTTCTAAAAAGCAGCTTAAATGAATACTGTAAATTAATTATCATGTATGCTCTTGCTCAAACTTGCCCTAAAGCAATGTATCGCCAAAGCATTTTTCTCTGACTCCATATTGTTTGTCTCGATTGTGCACAGCACTAAGTTCATGACGGCAGCTCTTGATGGGCGATGGCGTACTTTACTAGTACTTAGAATTTAGATGCTTGCCACTCGATGTCGCTACGTATAGCTGATTCGCTGTTTTTCATTAATTATTATTCTATATTAAACTGTATCGTTTGTATCACTTGCTTTACGAATGAGGGGAAGCAAAATACGGGATATCAATCTGTTTCTGGAATTAATCTGTCGTCAGCAATGTGTACAGTTGCTGAAGTCACTACCGGTTTGTCCTTACCTATGGCTCCCCGCCCATAAGCCATATCCCTGAATTCGCCGCGAACCATGCATTTTGAAACGATCTAGTGCTGTTAGAGGGGAACACTAGCACTTTATTTTTACAAGGCCCAAAAGTCGAGCCTCAAGTATTCTTGCTATTCTGGCTGCTTATTTAATGTAAATTATTAGAAAAAACAATATTGTTAAACATAAACTAACTGCATATGCTCTTTTATTTTTTAAGTTGACTGACGGAATAGTGATATTCAGTTTGCAATATTCTAAGTAAAATTAGAGCCCGCAGAGAAGTGATTAATAATAGTGCGGAGGCGATTCCAATTTTACGAATGATTACCAATCATTGGAGGTGCTTAAGTCTTTTTTGATCTAACGGGGTCAGTTTCGGGGACCAGACTTTGCAGGTGAAATCGAACACGCTTAATCTACCGATACGCACCAAAAACTCGATCGGCCCGCGAGGTGGCACTCTCCTTTTAAGCTAGGTTAGGCGAGCCTAAGTGCCAAAGTTTTCGTCTCTTTGGTAGCCTTGGTTTGATACGGAAAATCTAGCACGAATACAGCTAAATTAGAACTGTATCATAAGCATGAATCATGAGCTATATTGCGGGCACCGCATGGACACTTGGGTATGTACTGGGCACGGCACGGCTTTGCACGACACTAAATGCACTGAAATATTTAGTATATTTTAGCCTATTTATTTAAGCATACTAGTCTATTTATATTATAGTAATTTTAAGTTAAGTGTATACATCAACTACATTAATGCTAAATTAGAGCTTTTTTTATTTAAATCCAGTTTAAACCGCCTTAAATTATGTAAAGCCAATGGCTTGCACTAATTCAATTTAGGCCATTTTTCCAGCACTGGAACATTCAATAACTTATTCTGTACTCAAGGTAGGTAGGGCAAACAACTGTAACCACAGACACACAATAATACTGAACTTGTTATGCTATCAAGTATCAGAGTGTAGGGTTCATCAAGATGACATTTAAAACATATTTTTAGGAAAAGATAAGTCTCACTCTGTGATGCAGATCAAAACCATAGCACACGTCACTTTTAATTGGAATGCCACTTGCTTCTCCAATGACTTGAAGTTATACGTAGACAAAATCAAAATGCAGCTTATAAGTATAACACAGCGCATAACAAAACTCAGATTTGCCAGGACTAACACCTCCAATATTTGTATTAGCTCCATCAACCACACGTCGAATCTTTGGCATCGTTTGAAAATTGTTTTATATTTTATAGATAGCTACGAAGCGGAGCACACAGAACCATCGGTAATCTTTGACAAGGTACCTGTCACTCCTCGGTCGATGCACAGTGTATATGTAGTGTAATAAGGGCCGGGCGGTGCAGCTAATTTGATGACGTCACTGGTACATGATAAAATTTTCGTCCGCAATTATTCGTCCAAAAATCTCGTCTGGAACCTTCTGAATAAATCTTAATCGAACCTTACCTAACTTGTAATATATATCGCTGCTGATGGAGATTCGAAACAAATCATGGGTGGAGATTGGTTCAACTAAACTTTATCATAAGACACCAACGACGTCATCAATCCGGTGATGACCTATCCAGCCGGTATCCAGCAATCGAGAAACGAAACAAGTAAACTTATCCAAGGATTGCCTTAAAACAAGTCGACTTTCATGAACATCATCAACATCTGGTAAAAAGAGACGACGACATCGGCTTGGAACCCATAATCAAATACACTAAGTGTTATTTCGTTGCAAATGTCAAAACCAAACTCGAATTTATTTTTTATTAGAACTCTGTGGTTGTTTTAACTTCTAAAATACGTTATTTGAATGCAAATCCAACAACATGGCTACCTCAACTCAAATATAATGTCAATGTGAAACATTCCTTTAACAAGGATAAAGAACGACATGAAAAGTGTGCGACAGGGAGGCAGTGAGACTTTGAACTTGTCTTGAGAGGAACCCCCCTCTCAGGCACGTAGCCAGGATTTCGTCCAGGGGGGAGCGCCTCAAAAGGGCCTTTCCCCGAGCGTTGAAAGGCCCTCCCCAAATGCAAGAACTCTACGGATTTCGGACACTCTTTTTTGTGATACCTTTTTGTCTTCATTTTTCAACTTTTGATGAGCTGGATTGGACAAGGACCCTCAGGATCCTCAGAGAGGCCCATGAACCAGGCACGTAGCCAGAATTTCTTCCAGGGAGCGGCGCCTCCTCAACAGAATCTCTACCAAGCACGTAGCCAGGATTTCGCCCAGGGGTGGGGCGCCTCGAAAGGGCCCATTCCCGAGAGTTGAAAGGGCCCAGTAAAACGGATGCAAAGGTCTGTTCCCTCCGTACTGGTGAGGGGCCAATTTGGCATGTTCATGGACACTTCTGACCCACCCAGGGGCCCTTTCGGTCTGGTCAGGGGTCCCTCTAACCTGCACAGCGGCCCTTTGAACTTCTCAGGGGCCCTCGGATCTGGCTAGAGGCCTTCCAGCCTGTTAAGAGGCCCTTTCGACCTGGTAACGGACTGCGCTGGCTGCTTTTTTGCCCTACCGACATGCCCAGGGGCCCCTTCGACCACCTGCTTAGGGGCCCTATGACTTGCACAGGGGCCCCTACGGCCTGCCCAGAGGCCCCTCAGTCCTGCCCAGGGGCTCCTAAGACCTGCCCAGGGCCCTCTGAGCTGGGTAAAAGCCCATTCGACGTGTTCAGGGGGCCCTCTGACCCGCTCAGGGGCCCTTTCGGCTTGTCCAGGGGCCCTCTGACATGCACAGGGCTCTTTTAAACGTCCAAAGGTCCCTCTGATCTTTCAGAGAGGGCCCTGGTGGCCCTACAGGGCCTTGAAGTGCTCTAAACTATATTAAGACCACGCTTCACGTGGTCTTCCACTCTTAAAGATCCCATAAAGAGCCCGCCGGGCCTTGAAAAGGGCCCGCTGGGCTCCCAAGGGGAGGGCGGCCGCCTCCCCCTTGGCTACGTGAATGCGCCTTCCCCTATATTTTTGCATTTTTGGACTCTTCCCGTCTTGGCGAAACTTTTGCCATCAAAAATATTTATCGCCAAGCAATATAAATATTCTAGCAACAAATATTACCGAAAAGTGAGTGGGCAACGCTCCCCGGGCCCCTGTTCCTACGCCTACAGTAATAAATGGAGAAAATGTAGTACAAAAAGCAGCATACAACAATTTGGGTGAAAGCGACACCGTATGGAATATGGATGCTATTTTTGCACTTTTGTCCCCGATTTTACCGTGAATTTTTCACTTACTTATTTAGAAATTAATTGGATAATGAAACGCCTGATACTGATTGATGAATGTAATGATCTGTGGAAGGAGATAAGGGAAACAATCGGCATAGGTAATAACCAATTTTTGGTGGGCGTGTTATTGTTTTTTTTTCTCTCTCTCTCTCGTTCATCTCATTTATTGAAAATTGCACACACGATTCACGTTAAGCAAATTATACAAATACATTGAATATACAAGTAACCCTAGCCGTTCTCTCGCCCTCACTCGCGTCAAACTAAAGACGTCTATGTACCAGCGACAAAGGTTCCATTGCTCACAGGTCTCTCTCAGACAATATCGTCAGTGACAGTGGCCACAGGGTCGACAGTTGGCATTTTTTCCCGACAGTACGAAGGCATAACTCACCACAGTCACGGTACATGTTGTTTCACATACACCTTTTCCTAATGCAATTCGGCGTCTGTTCAGCTCAATTCGGCCTTTCTCATTTAAAGGGACACTGCCACCTGAACATTATATTTGAGTTGAGATAGCCATTTTCCGTGCTTGGCGTTAAAATTATGTATGGTATAAGTTAAAACAACCACCGAGGTTGAATCACAAATAAATTTGAGTTAGGTTTTGACATCTGCAAAATCCGGGTCCCCAAGTGTATTTGAACGGGGACCCTGAGCCGATGTCGTCGTCTCTCTTTACTAAATGTTGATTATAGTCGACTTGTTTTACCTTTGGCCATGCATTTGCCATACACTAGTCATACATATGGCAGCATGAAGGTTTACTCTATTTCCCAAAATTCCTACATGTGACGTCATCAGCCCAAATATTTAAACTTATTTTTTAAAGAAATTGAGCAATGTCTGTGAGAAACAAATGTCATAATCGTGTTCGGCAGCCATTACTTCATATTTTGCACCACAAGCGGCGTACATTTCAGAACTGCTGGGAAGGTGGCAGTGTCCCTTTAAAACGACAGCAGACACTATTTGGCATATATGCATCTCACATCGGCGTAACACACTCCCGCGGCAAAGAGAATTAAAAATTGACAATGCACCGTGCACTGTCGGTTTCTAATGCCCTTTGCCGTGGGAGTGTGTTACGCCGATGTCAGATGCACATACCTAAGTCAAACAGTCATGTCTGCTGTGGGTTTAAATGAGATATGCCGAATTGGGCTGAACAGACGCCGATTCGCATTAAGAAAAGGTTTAGTATTGCGATTGCCGCCGCCGCCAGCGTTGCCTCGCGTTCATCGCGGAAACCCTCGCGAGAGCGACGCCTCTGGCCGCCAGGGCGGCCACGCGACTTATCGAAACAATCATCGCCACGTGAACAATCATCGCCACGTGCCCAGCGGCCGGGAAATGGACGGCGGTGGTCAGCTATGCAAACACCTGAGCTATTCGTGGCCAGGTTTGCTTATGTTCGAACTACCTACCCACTCTAATCGCTATAAACTTCTCTATTTTGGAGTATTTACTCATATATCTCGCAAAGCTGTTCAGGCTTGGCATTACTCCCTTATATCTACTTTGCCAGATAAATTGCTTACCATGTAAGACACATGTCTGATTCGGGGCGACTGTCATGGCATCACTGTTCCTGTGCCATAACCCTTGTATTATGTTTTTCAGATAAAATGCCCTCTCAGCCCTAACTTTACCCTAAAGCTCGACCAGAATCTCTTTGATTGGGGACAGTGCCAGAAGATATGAGCCAAACTTTCTACTTGTGTGTGACGGCGATCACAGCTAGCAGAGTCTTGTATTCCAAAAATGTAAAAGTCGACTTGATGGCAGGATACAGTGGATAATGTGAAATTCAAGCCATCGAAGTTCGAAGTCATCTGCAGTTGTATACGTTGAACTGTATATATTTGTTCGACAGCACAGTGTAATTAAGTCACTACCGTTTTCTTTCTAACCTTTCCTACAACATTGAGATATATTCCTCAATAAAACAAGCATGTGTTGATTGCTAATAAGTTTATTCATGTGAAGTTAAACAAAGAGTTACATTCTATTGGCTGATATGTAATAATAGATTAAAGAACTTACCCGCTGCAGATTTTCGCATTTTTTGGCAACAACGTTCCTTCCGACAGCCAATCATCAATCGTCTTGGTCGACTCGCTTATATATTTGTTTCCAATATACTCGTATAACCAAACACTCCGTATATGTTATGATAACATTTATCATTATTCCGCAGTGGTCAGGTCACATCACTTTGACTTGCTCAGCACAACATTACCGTTAAGGTTGGTCCATCCTTAAACACGTATCTGCACACGCAAATCTGTGCAGTTCAGCAGACCAGGAGAGGACGGCGAGGGCTGTATCCTGCACCAGCCACCAACAATGGTCCTCCCCTTCCCTCTGCGAAGAGTAATGACTCAGCTTCCTCCGTTACGGGCTCCTGGTCTGATTACCCTCTTTATTCAAATGCACCGCACTAACCATAATGTCCACACAGACATCGTTTGGCGCGCTTTTTCGTCGCATTTGGCGCGTTTTGCGCGCTCGCGCCATAAACATTTCCGCGCGGCGTCCCGTGGCGTTCCGAGCGCGATCAGCATACAAAACGACGCATCGCCGCGCGCGGCCAAATGGTGCGGGCGCGACGCTAGCGGCGCACCGCCTCTGCGCCATTATCGCCGGCCGGAAATGACAGCGGCATTTCCGGCGCGCCTCTTCAATCTGGCGCGGCTTCCGAGCGCCGCTATGCCAATATCGGCCTGATGTGATTCGTCCGTGCTGATTTTTCCGGCGGAGCGCGGCGGAGGGGGTGCCGGGGGGCCGAGGGAGGCATGGGGAGAAGGTGGAGAAGGTAGAGGACGGAGAGGGGCTGTGAGGAGGAAGGGAGCGCCGGGGCGCCGCTCCTCGCCGCCGCTGCGCCGGAAAGCGCGCCGGAACTGCGTCGAGTTTGTGTCGGCAAACAAGAGTGGTGCGCATCCGTCGTAGGACGTCTGGTGATCTGAATGGTGGGACGGATAGGAGGGAGAGGCGGGACGGATAGGAGGGAGAGGCGGGACAAAAGACGACATCGCTCCTGGAACGGTGGCGTGGAGCGAGCTGGGGTTGCGGCGGTATCGCGGGAACGGTCTCAGAGAGACCGATGTAAATATTTGTCATCTTTGGTTAAGGTGGTTTGTGTACACATTAACAATGCACAATTATAGCTGATATGATTGAAATAAAAAGGGTGTTTGGCTGAATAAAGAAATGCATGCCTGCTTCCCGCATGGTACGGTGAAAACCTCAAGAAGAACCTTAGCTGCTAACCCAAAGTGTTTCAAAGCAGTTGAGACATGAAAAAATATACAATATACATGCTCTCTTCGATCGGTAATTGTATGTGCACATTGCATAATACATCGTATTGTTTTGGCTAGTTTAGCAACACACATTTATATGTTTCCGCAATATTTCTTATCACATATATTTAAAATCGGCAATGAATATCTTAAATACCTGCGTTTTTCTGTCGGCCAGCAGGTCCCCTGCAAGTTTGCCAAACCAGAGATAGGTCCCAGTTCAATAACGAGTTAAATGGGATAAACAATCAGCGATTCCGAGCTGGGTGGGCCGAACAATACCCTCTCTACGGGCTTGGTTTATCCACAAGTCTCAGCTTATTATGAACATTTACTTAGCCTGATTAACTTGCTAATGACATACATCTACTTCATTACTTGAGGATAATTACACAACGGGAGTAGTCATCCCGACCGGCGCTCAGAAGGGCGGGAGTGCCGGCTTAATCAGTCGGAAAATAGGCCCAGATGTCGCAGCCTGTTACGGTGAAAATGAGACGCGTCCTATTTACGGCGCAGCGGACTCTTCAGATCACGAGGGCTCTTCAGCGCCGTGTTCAGATCAAAAGTGTAAACAAATGAAACAAAACGATGCTGCCGAGATCCACTTGGCCTTACTGAAGAGAGATTACTTTTTCTTCAGCGCTATCGTGGAAAATACCAAGTGAATCTGGGATAGACGAACTATGTAAGCAAATAATACATATCACCGTCTGTTTGATAAACTTTTTGTGTGACATGAGTTTATTTGCATAGCGAGGGAAACTGTTGCAAGCATAGGTATGTGGAATTATTGTGTTCACTTCCGTTACCCAATGAACAATTATTATATAAAATATCTACCGATCAGCATCTGTACAAAAAAACGTATCACAAGATTATCTGTCTGAGAAGAGGACCTGTCATCGACACTTAAGGATACGCATGTCGATCCGTATTCTTCGAATTAATTTGTAGCGAATCCGCACGATATCATCTCCATTCAAGTATGGTGGCAATATTCGAGGTGATTCCCACTTTTATAGTACCTTTATGTAAATGAAAAGAAACTTATCGATCTAAGCATAGCTTATCACAGAAATTAAATAAACTTCACCACATTTTTGATAACCCAGCTTCTCTTATCAGCTCCTATCACAAAACAATTAACTCCTATACAGGGTGTTTCATAAAAAATGGCACCCTTATGTTCTTCGGCTCATATCTGCCACAGTTTTACCCGAAAAGAAACACCACATATACCATTCAAAGAGCAAACAATTTATGTAAAGATCACTATAACCAAATATGATAAGATATTCATTATGTGCTAACACGATGTTGAAAGAAGAAGTTTGTCACAAAATCTAGTGAAAACGATTTCGGGATTTAAAAGCATTAAAAGGAATGTTTCACATTAACATAAGATTTGTGATGTTGAGGATGGCCAAGTTGTTTGGATTTCCATGAAATTTAAAGTATGTAGCAGTGAAAACACCCACAGAGGTCTAATCTCGAAAGTTAATTTGAGTTGTTTTTGACATCTGCCAAAAAATTAAGCTATTAGGTAGCCCTTAAAGCCTGTATGTCGTCATCCTTTTTATCAAATGTTTGATGAAAGTAGACTTGTTTTACATTTGGCTATACATAAGCCATACACTAGTCAACATATTGCAGCGCTGAAGTTTTTTATATTTCAAAAATTCTCTTCATATGACGTCATCAGTCCCAATACTAAAACTTAGTTTTTCATGAAATGATCTACTGTTTGTGAGAAAACAGTGTCAGAATCGTGCTGCGGCAGCAATTCACTTCATATTGCACCACAAGCGGCGTACATTAGACAACTTTCAGAGAAGTGAAACATTCCCTTTAACGATTTCCATACAAACGACCGTAAATCAGATTCTCGAAACAGAGGATCCACTGTCCAGTTTATGGCACGCGCAAGTATTGTTGCCCATTTCATCTGCATTGTTGCCCAGGGGTGGTAAAATTGCTTTGAGTGGCCCCGACCAAAAGTCGCACATGAAAAAATGACCCCAGCCAGCTAAGCTAGGATCATTTTGCAGTTCCCTATGCATAAAGCGCGTACATTTAGGTGGCAGGGCGCCAAACGGAACTCTCCGAAAGTTGGGGCGGCTGGAGCATTTGATAGTTAATTTCTGCCAGGCAACGCCATAGCATTATGTTGAAATTTTTATAAAGTTTGGGTGAATGGCCCCCTCTGCTCCCCCCCCCCCCCGGTCTGTGTTCCTTGTTTCAGGCGTTGTTCAGACATAAATTGTTGACTGTTTTTCCAGTGCGGAAAACAGACGCCTGCTATCTTTACTATTACTCCGTTATATTTCTCCTGATGGAGGAAGCTACCGCATAAAGGGCACGTTGAGACACTGAATGCGTCGCTGGTAAAACACTAGAATCCTTCTGACCGTCAGTAAAAGCTATGGCTAAAATACACAAGTCTAGGTGTTTGCGTCTGGGTCCGGTCCGGGCCGGGTACACCTTCATTTTCGACTTGAAAAATGGGTTGAAGTTTAAATAAAATGGAAATCAAGAGCTGAAACGCAACTGCTAAATTAAAAAAAAATTGCTACGTTTTTATACATACCGACTGACGTATTATTTGCTAACGTTGAGAAAGAAACATCTGATTATAAATTATTGACGAACAGTATTTCTAAGGATTATCACTTGGTTTCACCAGAAAGCCATTAGTAATTTTCTTACTGTCATTTTGCCCCCGGAACCTCATCGAATGAACATTTGTCCCGACCTTTGCTCCATAAGGATCAGAACACTTTACCACCCCTGTGTTGCCCCTTTTACAGTTGTTGCCCGTTACAACAGTCACACGGCCGAAACGTCAGAGAATTTCTGGAAGAATCATTCCGCTAATCGAGCCGGAAGCCTGCCGACTAAAGTCCGGCTTTGAATTACTCTTGATTTTTTTCGTCTGGGGAGGTTAGCGAATGTGATTTCTTAAAGGGAGAAAGCGGTTCGCGACGTCGAAGAGCTGAAGGAACCGGCTCAGGACCTGCTGCGACACAGTTTTTTCCAGATGCTGTTAAGCGAGGTCGTCAGTCAATGCCTTCCCGAAGCGTTCTCCAAGCGTGCGTCCATAGTGGTGGAGCTCATTTTGAGCTAGACTGTGAACTTGTGTCGTGACATAATTATCCACGTTGAATTTTGGGAAATGTTCATATGTTTTAATTATCTTCACGTAATGATGTGCTATGCCGAGTCTCCAAGTTTTGTGTTGGCACTTGCAGAATACTTAGTGTAATACGACTCCCCGTGCGACTTATTTTCGTTTCACCCTGGTTGGCGACAACATATTTATTTTGACGTCGTGTGGCCACAAATGAAATGCTATCGAGATATGTTTATAAGGGTCTGAGATAAAATTGTCAGCTCTTTCGAATGGTATGCTTGGTTCTTCTTTTCAGCCAAAAAATGTGGCAGATACAAACCGAGGAACTTAGGGGTGCCATTTTTTATGAAACACCCTGTATGACACCAGCGGAACTTGACGGTAGAGCAGAGAAGCTAATCTGAAGCAATGCCGCTGACTCGGAGATGCAGGATTTCGCGAAACCTATAAAAATACCTCATCTACGCTGTCGTGACGATGTGAACACTTTTGTTTTCTCTCATTCTTTCTAACATGAGATCACGGGGGTTCGAATAATGAAAAATGTACCACGCAACCAAAACAGAAATCCTTCACTCCTTTAGGTATCCCAAGTATCCTCACCGACTCCCATTCCCGGAGTGGGAATGGGTCAAGAGAATAAACATATTGGTGATGCCGATGGATGGTGACCCGAAATAATACTTGTTGTCATAAAATGTGTACAGCGCGCCCGCACAGGTCACATCATCCATTGTCAGTTGTCGCCTCAATTGTTAGACAGGGAACGCTGAATGCCAGAGGAAATGGTTTGGTTTGGTGTGTTTAGGGAGAGACCGCTTCGCGGCTCATCGAACCATTGCGCAGCCATAGGGAAAAGGAGAAGGGGTAAAGTGGGTCAAAATGAACCGCTGACCGGGCAGCCGCCCCATGAACAGGCCCTTCCCCGCAGGACGAAGCTGCGAGAGGCCCACCAATGAACGACGGCCACACTCCCGGGGACGGCTCGAGGCCGTCACTTGCCCGGTGGCCAGCGCCCCAGACGGGTAACCGTCGGCGTGACAGGGATAGAGGACCCGGCAAGTCGGGAGGATTTAAAAGTGGATGGCCAAGAGGAAATGAATCGATATCAAGTTATACAGTGACAGCATAAGAGCAAACTTAAGTTCAAAACGCATTTGGCGAGTCGAAGACAAACAGGCGCAACCTCATTCGAATGCAATTCATTGTGTTCAGCAATATCAAGCAGCTTTACTTGTAACTAAGTTGTGTTCAATCGTTAACCACAATGTCAAATGTTAAATACTAAAATATTAAATGAAGATTAATTGCGGGCCCAAAGCGAGAAAAAACAAAACTTGTGTGTTGTATGTGGCAGACATGTGCCTGGATCCGGGATCCAGCTGAGTTCTGGATCCCTGTGTTCTGTGTCCCGGGATCCACATTCCACATGGGACACAGATCCAGGGAACACAATAAGCCGAGGGATCCACAAAGATCCCAGATCCTGATATATTTTATGCCAAGGGATCCACTGGGATCCCATATCCAACTTCTAGATCCACACTACAAAATTATCGGCGATGTTCCTTTTTGCGACCATTTCGGGGCTCTGCAAAATATAGTAGCCCAAATTCGAGGAGATGCCTTTTCGTGCCATTTTTCGGGGGAGGGCCTTTGCCGAGTGGACCACTGGGGATGCTGTTCCCCCTTTCCGAAGGTCTGGCTGCACCCATGGGTGAAGGCTTTACTTATGCTAGTCAGAGGAGGTCCTTACGAGAGGCCTGATATTGTCTTTGAAGTACCTCAGAATTTCCATATATTTATCCAAGCTGCGGGCCATTGCCAGGCCCGAGATGGCTCTGCCAGTTTGAGAGCCTGTTTCTGCCTGTTTCTGACTTACTTGAACCAGAAGTGCATCAGAAATAAATCCGATTATAATTGATGCATTTAAAGGCGTGTACTTCGCCTGGGGTGCCAAAAGGCACTTGCCTTCGAAGCATTCAAGTAAGTAGCCCAAGTGACCCCTGCCACAAAACTAACATCGTTTTAAGACCTACCTATCACTTATGCACAATGCCAACGGGTGATTAATTATCTTCCGTTGTGGGAAAATAATCCAGAACGGACTGACCTGAAAATGGATCCTCCAACATCCAGCTGCTTTCGAACATAGTCGTAAGTGATGCCATGTTGATTCCATTTCAGTGCGTTTCACAATCTTGAGCAGGCAAGCGTCCACACTTAGTAAACACTAAACACTCCGCGAGCCGCCACGATCACTGATCACATCACTTACACGAAACGCGATTATCAAGCCTTTCTCCGCTATCACCATTCACCGCCACAGCATATCTCGAAAACACCGCAATTACCACCTTTGCAATGATTTCCACTAACTAACAACAACGGGTAACGGCTTCCTCCGCCCTCCCATCTCACTCTGCCCCAAGGTAACTTGACTCTGCCCCCGGGCGATCGACTCACTGACGCATGGGGAGGGGGCGGGGGAGGGGCAGCCAGGTGACCGCACTTCCGCGTTGAGCAGGGGCGACTCACGGCAGAAGAAGGAGTAGTAACTGCACACGCCGTAAGTGGACGAGTGGAATGTTCTACGGTTTCAAGGAAGCAATCGCTGCGCTTTCATAATCTTTGATGCCTGCTTCAACGCCTCAGTTTTCTCTTAAGATTGAGTGTAATAATTATTTTGCCAGGCACTGTTAGAACAGCGACTATATCCGCATTCCGCATAGCAACAGCCAATCACAGGGCAGAGAGAGAACCCGCCGCTGTCTCCGGGAGGCGAGTGGCAAATTTTGGCTTGCAGTGACAGCAGAGGGTCAGGAATTCAGGCCGCACGCTCCCTTGGCATCCGTTGAAGCCTCGTATGTACCGCCATACTTCAATGCACAGCGCTTGTTTGATGCCGCGTTGCGTTGATTGTTGGTCGTTTCTCTCTGCCAACAAATAATTTCCGTGATGAACAAAACGCAACATTTTTTACACTTAACTTAGAAAAAACATAAATTCTGAACAATTTGTCTTGTCTGTATATCTTTATTCGTATTTTCCCTCAAAAATGGAGTTGTTAGTTGTTACTTGACATCAATAGACAAGGCCAAAATATATTGCAAATCGATTACATTTTGCATAAAAACTGCCCTAGCACAAACAAAAAATATGTAAAACTTAAGTTGATAGGCCTTCCAAAGGAAACACTAACCGTACGCCCGACCGGCCCCACCTGTGAGTAGCCGCGGAGTGGTGACCCGGCGATGTCCTGCCTCTTAGTTTCACAGGTCACGGACCACGGCTCCCGAGTCAGAGGTCACTGACCTCTCCGAGTCAGAGGTCACCGGGCCTCCGAGTCAGAGGTCAACCGGCCTCCCGAGTCAGAGGTACGTTGCCTCTCGAGTCAGAGGTCACCGGGCCTCCCGAGACAAGAGGTCACCGGCTCCCGATCAGAGGTCACCGGCCTCCCGAGTCGAAAGGTCACCGCTCCCGAAGTCAGAGGTCACCGGCCTCCGAAGTCCGAGGTCACAAGGCCTCCTGAGTCAGAGGGTCACCGGCCTCACCGGTCCAGAGGTCACCGGCCTCCCGAGTAGAGGTCACCGGCTCGCCGAGTCAGAGGTCACGGCCTCACCGAGTCAGAGGTCACGGCCTCCGAAGTCAGAGGTCACTGGCCTCGAAAACGAGTCAGAGTCACCGGCGCTCCCGAGTTTCAAGTCAACTGGCCTCCGAGTCAGAAGGTCACCGGCCTGCCGAGTCAGAGTCACCGGCCTCCCGAACCGAGGTAACCGGCCCTCCCGAGTCAGAGGTCACCGGCCTTCTCCGAGACCGAGGTCACCGGCCTCCCGCAATGTCGCCGCGGAGAAAAAACACATGTGCCAACTACATGGTCAGATTGTCTCTACTTCCTTCATTGCCAACAAGCCCTGATCGCAGCAAGTCCACCAATAAATTCAGCTTTTCTTGTTCGTCCCTAGTAGTGAGGATACCGAGGACGGACAAGAAAAGCTGAATTTATTGGTGGACTTGCTGCGATCAGGGCTGTTGGCAATGAAGGAAGTAGATAAAATCTGAAGCTGACATGTTGCTGGCATCTGCACACTGGGCGGATCCAGCCTCCCAGGGACGGTAACCAAGGGGGGCAACAGGGGCCATGCTCCCCCCCTGAACGAAGAAATTCAACTAGATAGAATGAGATTCTCTGAAAACCCGATCTCCCCCCCCCGGTCAGCAGCATATGGCTAAGGAGTAAAATTTGATTTTTTTACCGACGTGGCCCCTCCCTGAGAGAAATCCTGGCTACGTGCCTACTGCCTGAGCTTCCCAATATGGGGGGGTGGGCTTATTTCGCTGTGGGCCTCTGGGTTCTTGACCCTGGGGGGGAGGTAGGGTCGAGTCGTGAAAAAATATCATTTTATCTAGTGTAAAGTTATAAATGTATAACTTACCTATACCCAAGACCTATACCTACCTAAAATACGTTTATTCACCGTATTAAAGGGACACTGTCCGTTCAAAGTAAAATTTGATATGTTGAAGAACAGCCAGATTTGATAAGCACCATGAAGTCGGTTTGTTTTTCTCATTCGCGCCCAGTGG
>VOPJ01009191.1:0-15238 GCA_014673585.1 Semibalanus balanoides
AACGCAATTTGATCAGCCATTTCAAAACTGGTGACCCTAGATTATCCTTGTGACCTTCTTATGCTATATTAAAACAATTTGTAGAGCGTGGTGGTCAAACTTACAGGCTGTCAGCCACCAGCAATAAAGTTGTTGATCGTGGGGGGGGGGGGGCAGGGGGCGTGTCATCAGCCCGTTTGTAACTGTAAGTTTACAGGTTGCAGTTTGTATATGGTACACACTAATACTAAGGCCGGCTTGTTTTCTCCTCTACGCCGAGTCATGTTTTACGCGGGAATGTGTGAGGGAACGACCATTCGTTGCATTTGAACTGCATTACTGAAGAGGCTTCAAGATTTGTTATTACCGGCATTGGTTTGCCTTGTTCATAGGCTGTTTTTAAGCAAAAAACAGTTGTTTTCACCGCAAAATGCTGAAAAACGGATTTTTGCTTAAAAGCAGCAAATACACATGGTGAGGCAGTGCAATTTGTAGCTCTCAGTAATGCGGTTTAAATGCATATACGGTCGTTCCTTAATTCGCCGTCAAACATACGCTAGCGGAGAAAAAAGTCGGGTCATTATTGGGTCCGCAATGGTGGGGCCCCCTCGTGGCCCGACGGGGCCCCCTTGAGGTCGTGCCCCCCCTTTTACGAAAATACTGTTGCGCGCCTGCTGGTCAGACTGAAAGGGTTCAGAGCACGTTAACGTAGAGACCCTAGATGAAGATTAAACACAAAGGGCAAAGGGGACTTACTCCAGTTCCACAATACAAATATTGAAATTGAAGCTTTCGGGTATATCGTAACACCCTCCATCAACGATTAAGAGACGTTCGGTAACACCCAAAAACTCCGATTCTAATACTTGTATTGTGGAGTAAGTCCTCTTTGTATTTAAAGGAAATAGTTTACCTTCAACATGGGTTTTGAACTGAGATAGCAGCTTTGTAGCCCGTGTTGAAAAACCCCTAGCTTCAAGTTTTCTGGACTGAAAAGGCTACCCAGCCGAAGAAATTTACTTGTTTTGTCGGGAATGAACGTTGGGCCACTAAACAAAAGAATGTCATAGAATGTGGGCCATCGGGAGAGGCCTTAAAGTAATTTAACGCGACTACTCCTTTCGAATTCTGATTGGTTGAGCCATTTGATTATTTCGTTTGACGTTGCAGAGTACGCATACTGTTTTTCGATAAAAATCAATGATGTACGTCCTTTCTGTCATCGGCGTCGATGTATGCGCTATTTTGACAATATGAAAAGAATATTTAATCTCCAAACATGACCTTATCCCTCAATATTTCTCTAAAAGTTGAAAAGATTACAAAATGCAAATCAAACCACGATATATTTCGAGCACGGCTCTTCGTCTGTTCGTTAACACTAAACCTAGTTACACAATGTTTTTGTGGGCCATTTAAAAACCCCAAATTGGGGGGCCGGGGCCCCAAAAACAAAAGGCACGTTACCTCCTTTACCAAAAGCGACCCCTTAGGCCCCTATGAGGCCAAGGTGCCCTTGGCGTGGTCTCTCTGTCCGGTTGTTCGGAGGAACGGCCCACTGGCGGTTCCAGGGGGGAGGCCAACCATGCCATGGCCCTCCCAATAGCTCGAGCGGGAGAGGGAGGCAACATGTATTTTGGCCCCGCCCCAAAAAAAAAAAAAAAACGTCAACAATTAATTCGTAAAAATTGCAGCCAGTCAAAATCCAACCTACTTACAGTGAAAAAACTAGAAGCGGTTTAAAACTGAACTAGGTTTGATTAACTAGGTTTAGTGTGACTTAACAGAACAGATCGAAGAGCCGTGCTCGAAATATAATCCGTATATTGCATTTATTTGAATTTTTTCAACTTTTACGAGAATATTTGAGCGATTAAGGTCAATGTTGGAGATAACTATTTCATAATGATTTTCCTCACAACGCTGAGCACAATATGAAAAGAAGTTGTATTTCAAAATATAATCAAATCGTGTTTGAAAAAACTGGGGTCACTAGACGATCTGAACAATAAGAATGCAATTGTCCAGGGAATATAATTAAAAATTGGCACCGTTCCGCGGCGTCCTTAACTACATATTATTAATCATGTTATATGCGAGTAAAAAAATCGTGCCGTTTCTCGGCGCATTTGTCTTATCATGCTGCTGCCTTCCTATATGACTGGGCAAATACATTTGATTTAGCATTTTAAATACCGCACTTTTAAGCGCACAATAACATTTATAGAGTTCCGCAACGTACCTACGCAATGCGACGCATTGATGAAAATGCATATACAGGGCATAAGACTAGAAAATTTCGCTCCGCTCCGCGACGCAATTGTTTTAAGATATTGCGCCTAAGCAAGATTCGACGTTGGTATAGCTGATTCAAAATTGATGTCACTGCTTCCAAAGTTGATATGGCAGTTAGTAACTATGGCAGTTAGTTAACTCAAGCTTCTAAAAGTTGGTATGGCTCATGCCATACCTACCTGTCATACTGCATTTTCCATCATTGTTAGTTGTTACGTGTCTTTTCATCCGTTTTGTTAGACCCTTTCAACTACTCGTTATTACGTTACTAATACAAATAGTTCCGTTACTCGTTACTCTGTTACTTTGTGACAAATATAACGGCAATTACTTTAGTCCGTTACTCTGCTACTTTAGTGTAACCCTCGCCATTGCAGTGGTGGAGGCCACCCTAATACTCGTTTTTGTTTTCCCTGGGGAATAACGCAGGCATTTATCAACCAATTGCGATGAAATGTTCAGTACCGAACTTGAAAACGCAATTTGACTCGTATTCTAGAAACTGCAATGTTTTTCAAGGTCGTGTCAGACGCAACTGGCGTCCCGTTGTATCGATGCTTGTAACGTGTGCACTTTCCGATTGTTTGTTGTTCAGGAACACAACGCTTGACCGAGGTCTTATCCGAACACCATTGACCGGGGGGGGGGGCAAATAGTGCCCCTCGTTATCTCCGGAACCAATGATCGTAGCGAGACGCGCAAAGCGGTATTCGAAAGCTCTCATGGAGACAAATCTCAAGCATAATCGAAATTGTTGAATTGAGGTCGCATATCAGGTCAAGGTTGGGTCAAAGGTCAAAATCGAGACATTTGAGCTTATGAACCATACTTTCCATCCAGAGCCTTTGATTGCAACCATGATCACCCAAAGTGCCCCCAAAAGTATGATACTAATCCCAAAGGGGAACAAAAATAATATTTTTTGCAAGGGTCAAGGCCAAGATCAGGTCATAAAGGGTCACAATCCGAAAATTTAGAATGTCATGCGACACATGTTTATGGGCTGTTTCATGCGTATAACTCGATAGGGATAATCAATGCACCATCCGAGCTCATTTAAATGATGTTAGTGTCAAGCTGAGGTCGAATTCAGGTCAAATGAGGTAAATATTGTTAATTTATAAATCTTAACAAAAAAGGCATGTTTTAGACCAGTTTCATCTCAGAAATACATTGCTGACATTGATTTGTCTTTACCTTGTCAAAAAAGCCAAAAATCGCAACTTCAAAATATTGCGTCATCAGTTACCATTTTTAGGCCTTCTTAGTAAAAAATGGTGATCTTTATTTGAAACTTGGCTGGTTTATTATTGTAACACTTTACTTTTACATAATTCTCTAGTTTTTGACAAATCCTAAATGTTTCGCAAAAAATAAAAAAGGTGTCAAAAAAATAAATGTGAAATTTTTTAGACTTTTGTTTTGTTTTAGAACATTTATTTGTCTGTCTGATTTGGTTTAATTCCAATTTATATTTGAATTTATTCCCTTTCACAGCTGTTCAAAGTTTTTGTGATTTTATTGCTAAACTCGCGCATAGGTCGCTGTGCTTGAAAGACTATTTTACTAAGTAAAAAATTGTGATATTCATTTGAAATTTGGGCTATATGTTGCTTTAACACCACTTTTTCACATATATTCCGGTTTTCCATGTGACCAAAAAAAGATAACAGTTAACATTGTGAAAATTTAGGATTGCAGTTTCATACTAGGTACATGTAATTTCCTATCCTCCAGGTTTTTGAGTATAAGTTTATCATGAAATGTAACCATTTTACAGCTGCTTAAAACTTGAGTAATTTTATCGCTAAATTTGAGAAACGTGTCGTCACAAAATGTGTATATCTATACCCAAAAAACTGAAAGACTTCCAAATTTGTCCAACCGATGTATAATTGATGTGCAGGAAGATACTGAAAGTTTCAGGTTGATATCTTGGATGGTTTGTAAGTTATCGCGAATATTCGACAGGGGGGCACTATTTGCCCCCCCGGTCAAGCGCGGGTTAACCGGTGACATATGGTTTTCACTGAGATCATGACATTGGTTCAACATTTTATAGGCCAATCAAAGTCACTGACCTCCGATGACCTGATATGACGTTTTTGGCCTCTGGAAGTTTCTAAGGCGTTTTGTGACGCCAATGTTAAATTTGACATTAATTTTACAAACTTAATTGTATTGTATTGTATTGATCAAAACAACCACAGGCCAAGAGCCCAGTTACGGCTGCAGTCACACTAAAACTATACATAATCTATTTGAATTTAACATTTTACAAAAACGCGAGTCCATACGCAGCACAAGCCCGCAATACAAAATAGACACAACACATGTACAGTGGTAGTAGTAAATATGCAGTAAAAACATCAGCATAAAGTAGCCATTAAAAGCATAAAGTAGCTGTTAAAAGCGCTGGTAAAAGTAAACATAGAAATAAATGATGCGCTGTGGAGGCAAAAAGATCCAAAAAAACACATATATAATAAAACCATATCCACAGTAAGAAGACAGACGTGGGCTCGCAATCAGCCCCCCCTAGCCTAAGTAAGTGCCTATGTTCGCGAACTTTAGTTCTTGAACGAAAGAGCGCGACGGAAAAGAAATAAATCAGTCTGAGGGCTGCTTACTCTTGTGAGGAGTTCAACAGTTGTGGTAGGACGAACCAGGAAGGCCCCTCTTCACGCAGTCCACTCTCCCGCATCCACGAGTACGTGGAAGAGCTCAGGCGTCGCGTGTCGCCTGTGCGATAACGGGAAACATTCCACAAGTTCGACGCAGTCCAGGCGGTCAACCAAACACTTGACGCAAAACATTGAAGATCCGTCTGTGCAAAACGCGACCTGGACGGATGCGCAGCCAAAATTCGTTTAAGCAGAGATTTGTAGTCGTGGCGGGCAGTTGCTTGAGTTTTGGATTCCAGCCACACAAGAATCGGTGCTGTAGCGCTCGAGCTTGCGTAGGTGGGTGACTGCAGCGCCGGAACCCAGGTAAAGCTCCCGTATCCATACCGACCTCACGTGTGCCTGGTAAGCCGGGCCAAGGCTGCGAATGGTCCAAATTCGCGTTCATGTGCGCGAACGGACACCGCATGCTTTTCATGAGCGCCCAGCATTCCGGTTAGCCTTAGAGACAGTGGCGTCTACGTGGGTCTGCAAAGGTGAGCTTAGCGTCTAAAATGACGCCAAGATCACGAATGCGCACACATCGCTCAAGCTGGTGTTCTACTAGGGTCATGTTCTTGCACAGGTCAACCGTGCTCACTGACCTCAGATGATCTAAGATAAGTTTCGTTCGGTAAGTGATCGGTTTATATGCTGCATCTATTTTTCCCAGTTATTGGTATCCGTCCTTTTCACACCGACCCATTTTCGACACAAAATCAACGGATTCAAGGAAATAGTTCACATTGATTTTTTTAAACAATCCAAACACGATTTGATTATATTTTTCAATACAACTTTTTAATATTGTAAAAATAGCCAAACATCGCGCCGATTCAGGACAGAAGGACGTTAATTATTACTTTTATCAAAACTATATGCATACTCTCTGGTCAGCTCGTCCCTACGTCACGCGAATGAACCAAATGCTCAGCCAATCAGATTCGAAAGTAGTCGCGCTCCAGCCAATCAGATTTGAAGGTAATCGAAAGCTGCAAGCTGGTTGGCTAATTGTATAGCTTCTGCCCAGGTATACGCATTCTTTTGCTAACTCCACATTATTTTCACAGCCCCACATTCCTTCAACAAAAAGCCAAATATATTCGGCTGGAGAGTCTTTTCAGCCAATAAATCTTGCAGATATAGGTTTTCCAGCATGGGCTACAAAACGGCTACCTCAGTCCCATGTTGAAGGCGAACTATTTCCTTTAACGGAGTAACGGACTTGATTATAAAGTAACTGAAGTTCCTTAGTCCGTTACCTGTTTTGAAAAGTAACGAGATCTTTATTCTGTTATTGAAAAAGTAGTTCTGTTAGTAACGGAGTAACGGACGTTGCCCACCAGTGGATTTATTCACCCATTATCCAGTGACGTAACGTGATGGTCGGTCCTCGGTAGGTATATCCCCTCACTACAACTATTTTAACTTAGGTGGTGGTTGGATCTTTACGATGCTGCAACTGTTGACACTTTTTGTCGGGATCTCTCACGCGGACTGGAGTGGGAGTCGAGAAAGACCTCACCAACTTAGTCAGACGCCAACACGAAACCCCTGTGGATTCCGAGCCCGACGCTCTATCGAGTGCGTCACCCGGACTTCATATGTTACTCAAGAGGCAGATTATGCCGACAGGAAAGCGTTGCTGATCCCATTTATCCATTGGATGATGTAGCTTACGTCGTGATTCGAACGAATAGAAATCAAGGAAGATTTCATGGTGATTGGCGAATCAGGAAGGTGTCATATGAAAATTAAATCTCGCGATGAATGAACATTGAACATATTATTATCAGCATGCCTTATCATCATATTGCAAGTTATGTGTGATTTTCCTTATACCTCCGAGTGATACCAGGTAACAAGCGAAGAGTAAAAATGTCAATGATACGGTAAGTATAATGATTGAGTACCAATAAGTATGTAATTTGGAATAAAGTAAAAGATTCGGAATGTTTAAAAACAACGGAATTATTACTTTCAAAATACAAATATCGTTAGCCAGGATAACTCTATCACCTGTTCTGCGTTTCGCCATGACTTCATCTGACCTAAGCTGGCCTCATCTGACCTGTCCTGACCTCATCTGACCTGACCTGACTTGACCCCGTCTTCGTCACGTGTTGCCGTTGCACTGTCCGACACCCAGTCCCGAGTTCCTTAGCTGTGATGTCATTTGTCTCACAAACAAGGGTCTCAGGGAAGGGGAGACGGCTCCGCAGCCCAA
Organism: Semibalanus balanoides; assembly: GCA_014673585.1. Taxonomy (NCBI): domain Eukaryota; kingdom Metazoa; phylum Arthropoda; class Thecostraca; order Balanomorpha; family Balanidae; genus Semibalanus; species Semibalanus balanoides. The sequence continues at coordinate 7,165 of VOPJ01009191.1, forward strand.
ATTGTGACGCACTATGATGCATTGTGACGTAGTGTGGCGCCATGTGACTTAGTGTGGCGCCATGTGACGCATTGTGACGCATTGTGACGCATGGTAGACTAGCCTGGCGCGGCGTGGCTGAATGTTACGCGTTGTTGCCAGTTGTGGTGTGCTGCGGCACAGCATCGCGTGGTGTGCCATGCTGTCCCGCATTATAGCATGGCATGATGTGGTGCGGCGTGGTGTGGCGCGGTGTGACTTGGTGCGGCATACTGTGGCGCGATGTGGCGGCATTGGCGCAGCCGCCAGGGGGCGCTGACCGGACTCGGGCTCGGCTCAGCTGTTGCCATGGTCGTCCGCTTTTTCCTCTGACGGCAAAAACAAAGGATCGATGCGCTCGGCGGCTGTTTTTAGTCGCCGCTCCAGGGAAGACCGGCCACACGGCTCCACAGCACCTGCTCCGAGGTCTGCCGGTCCGACAAGACACGGCGCACAGAACACAGCTCGTCTCACAGAGCAGAGTGGGCCATGCTAGAACACACCAGACGTGTCCAGGACCGATCAGACTGGACAATATCAGACCCAGAGAAGAACAGAGCAGAAACGACCAGACTAGACCTGACTGTATCATACCCGACCAGCCCTGACCAGACCTGAACCTGACCTGACCTGACCGTGACTGACCTGACCAGACCAGACCAGATGCAGACCTGACCTGACCTGACCTGACCTGACCTGACCTGACCTGACCAGACCTGACCTGACCTGACCAGACCTGACCAGACCAGACCTGACCTGACCTGACCAGACCTGACTAGACCGAGCCCTAACATGACCTGACCTGACCTGAACTGACCTGACCTGACCAGACCGAGTCCTATCAACATATGCATCCATAACAGACCGCCCCTATAGCATAACCAGACCAGAAGGGACATAAGGTCATCCTTACCAGCCTGTTGATGCCACTGCCAGGAGTAACCAGTCACGCGCCGACACCGTCTCTATAAAGGTGTTGTAACTTCACATAAAAATAATGATCTCACGTTAGATCAAACTATGATCTATCTCTGCATCAAAGGATGAGGCAGTGTTCGTGTCTCCGGCCAAGGACTGTGTATATCCTGCACAGGCGACGAGCAGGGTTCTAGCGAAACGTGATGTTTCCTTGTGCTTTCCGAGGAAGCTTGAGAATTAATTTTACACGTCACAAGTCGGGCAAATCGAATCATCACGATGATGTCATTGTTACCTACTTTTCATATCGGGTTTTCCGTCTTAACGTTCCGTTCCTGTTGTTTATCAAACCAAGTCCTGTCGATCCGCTGCGACAGTGAGAACGTTGCCTGAAGAGATAAGACTGAAAGAATGCGCTGTTAAATGTATAACCAATTTGTAAAAAGCAGCATACATCAAAGACAGTGAGGATGAAAAATACACCATAAAATTCGATAAGCATCAATCCAGTGAGCAATGGGAATCTTTACCGCTTTCCCCAACCACAGCTTGAATACACCTCATGTTTGGCTCATCGCCTTGTTTCTGGGGTCACTATTCCGCCTAGCAACATCAATCCTTTCGCACACCGCACAACTAAGCAGCAACTCCTGCACCCGTGTGAGTTCATGGCCACTGACTTATTTTCGCAGACGGGGGCGGGGGCTTTGAGGCGGCACGGCTGGGACGAGGCGCGGCGCGCCGGAGGCGTACCCGGCGGACCGTTGACGGTTCCGGCGCGGGCGCGACACTGCCGCGCCGGCTGGAGCATTCAGCGCGACGTCAACAAAAACAGACACGCATACCAACCGCCTTTAAAACTTTTCGCAAAAACCGACCGCCGGAGGACGGGCGGTGCTGAGGGGGGGGAGCGGAGGGCACGCGGGAACGAAGCGGGACGAACCAAACGGCCTCCACGACACCGGGGAAGGAAGAGTTTTGGCGGGAACAAGTCTGGGTGGAGGCTGATGGATGGCGACAAATAATTTTGGCGGGGAAGGCATGTCTGGGCGAGTGCTGAGGGATAGACGTGTCAGGGGGGGGGGGCAGACGAGCTTATGAAGGCGTGATACGAAGGGACTGGCTGAGGCTTCTGCTGAGAATTTAAAACAGATGCTCTTTGCTGAATTCACCTACCAGTGTCTAATTGTTGTTTTATTAATTTGTGAGCCTAAGCTGCAGTGCCGACATTCTTTTCAGTTAACGTTCAACTGAAATGTGTAAACAATATTTTACCCAAACAATTATCGGGTAAATGGGCGGGCTCGCAACTTTTGGATGCAAATTGGATTGCACGTGCACTCTCTGTGGCGAAATGCACGTGCGGTGGACCGAAATAGGAGCCGGAGAGACTTGGGACATTATGTTCCGACAGGCACTATTGGATTACACAAAGATGGACAAAGCTTGATAAAGTAAATAGCGATACACAAACTGCTGATGGGAAATTGGTGGATTTTCCACAGAAGCTAACAAGGCAGATGAATAAAAATGCTACTCCAGTCGTCAATTCTGGGTCAATGACTTGACATGCTCTGATACTGGACAACAGCTTAAAATACAGCCCGAGCTGAAAGCTAATCCGAATCTGACGTAGAGTTCCGAGAAGGGCTCTGTCTGGAGAGGGCTCAGATTCGGAGCACCAGCGGGCAGCGGGTGGGAGGGGGGGGGGGGTAACGGCCGACCGCACCCCGACCGCGGCTGGACTGCTGCAAAAACGGCGCGACCGTGACAAAAACGGAGGGCGTCAGAGGGGCGTCCACCTGGAGCTGAGTTCATCGGACCCGGCGGCAGCGCCACGCCGGGACCAGTCCTACAGTCAGCTCCAGAATCGACGGGAATCACAACACGGCAGCACGGCAGAATCTAGCAAAACTGTCTGTACATACCTGTACTGATAATAGGCATACTACTTTATTACTTGGGCTAAAGAGGAAACGTTAGGTGAATTCATGCAAGAAGAATCTTATCGAAAAAGATTGTAACATTGCCAAGAGCTATCATTATTAATACCTATCATTACATATAGTTTTCCCAAATAAACTGATTGTTTCCTTAAGAACCAACTTTCTCATGAGCATTTCATACGCTATTTGCATGACATTGTTACCTTAATAATATGTAACCAATGTCATTAAGTGAATAAATAAAATAAATTGTAAGAGTTCACCCAGCAGATTTATTTAACAGAAATATTCTCCCAGTCATTATTTATGTTCTTCTCAGTGATCCCTCCCAGTCATAATTTATGTTCTTCTCAGTGATCCATCATGACAGTGATCGACGGTTGATTATTGAGCTCCCGGGTTCCTGAAAATAATTTGTTACGTCAGAGGTAACTCAAGTGTCATGCAGAACGACGCATCGTATGCCCTTCACCAGGGTGTCGATGCCGACGCAGATACCAACATTCCAATGTAGGCATTTATGTAAGCAGTCATGAAACAAGGACTTTTTAGCTGACATTGACTCCCTCTGATCGGTTACATCTCTTGCGCTACTTAAAGGCACTGGTAAGGAGCGAAGTGGCAGCACTCGCGCTTAACCTTTACATTGAGCTTCCGTGTTACCTGTCCATCTCTTTTCTCATTTTTACTCTACAAGCACCTAATTGGCAGTAATATATCATTTCATTATCGACGTTACAATCATCTTCTCCGGAAGCGCGCTCGAACGACTGGACGGAGCTCATCTCCAGACGACTGTCTATATATTCCACACGAATCGGCATCGGCCTCGAGGCATGTCGACGTTGTCATGGTTACAGGACAAAATGGCGAATGTCATTTCGCCGAACGCCATTTTGACGAATGCATATTGTCAAAGGACACTATGACGAAATGCCTTTGAGTCGAAATGTGCATTTGTCCGGCCACCGATGTCATGACGACATCTTGGTCTGAAGTGGACAGCGACTGGCCTACAAACGAGGTCAGCATGAGCAGTGCACGCAGACATATGTGCCCATCTCAAGTGACTCTCTCAGTGACTCTCAGTGGAAGACCGGGTGATCTCAACGACCGCCCTGTGTCATGAAGAACAAACTTGGTCTGAGTGGACAGCGACTGCATACCTACACAACGAGGTCAGCATGAGCGTGCAACGACGGACATGTGAACCTCCCGTGGAAAGACCGGTGAATTTCAGAGGATCGCCCTGTTGTCCATGACGACTCTTGGTTGAAGTGGAAGGCGACTGACCTAACAAACGAGGTCGCATGAGAAGGTGCAGACGACACTGACATAGTGACCTCTTCAGTGGACTCTCAGCAGTGGAAGACCGGTGATCAGAACCGTCTGTTGTTCATGACCGAATCTTGGTCTGAATGTGGACAGCGACTGGCCTAGCAAACGAGGTACAGCATGAGCGTGCACGGCACGAACATCGTGACCCTCTCGTGACCTCCCAGTGGAAGACCGTGATCAGACGCCCTGTTGTCATGACGAGACATTTGGTCATGAAGTGGACAGCGAACTGGCCTAGACAACGAGGTCAGCATGAGCAAGTTGCACGCACAGACATTGGACATCCCTTCAGTGGAAGACCGGTGATAGACCGCCCCGTTGTCCCATGACGACATCTTGGTCTGAAGTGGACAGCGATGACCTACAAAGAGGTCAGCATCGAGCAGTGCAACGCAGACATGTGGCATCTCAGTGGAAGAGGTGATCAGACCGCCCCGTTGTCATGACGATTACATCTTTGGTTGAAGTGGACAGCGACTGACTACAAACGAGGTAGCATGAGCACAGTGCACGCACGAATGTGACTTCAGTGACCTCCCAGTGGCCAAAGACCGGTGATCAGACCCGCCTTGTTGTCATGACGACATCTTGGTCTGAAGTGGCAGCGACTGGCCTACTAACTCAAACGAGGTTCAGATGAGCAGTGCACGCACGACATGTGACCTCTCAGTGACCTCTCAGTGGAAGACCGGTGATCAGACCGCCCTGTTGCCATGACAACGTTTTTGTGCATTCTGGCTCCCTTTTTGTCCTTCCGTTAAGTCTGAGCAGATCCGAACGTTACATAATGCCAGTCAATATGTGATGACCTACTAAAGCTAAGTTTTCTCATATGCAATTTGCATTTGATATGATTATGACAGCTTACCAGTCCATCATATGCCAATATTTATGATAGGCAATGATTCACATGACCATTTTTATGTCATTGAACATTTTGCATTTTTGCATTTAAAATTAAACATTTTTGCCATGTTGGAATCACTTGGAATGCAACAGCTTTGCTAATAGCTGTATTGAAAATGTGACAGATGCCAAAATAAGTGCACGTTTACCCAAACCAATGCACTGAAATCAAATGCATTGCTGCCTTATTATCGAATACGCTCGTAAGTTAAACATATTGCATGATATGTTATGCCAAGTTACAGTACATCACGTGTTTGAAGCGTGTGCCACCTCGACGCGAGCGAACAGCAACGACAAAACGACTGCGACTTTCCACTTTGATTTGGATTTGTTCGGTCATAAAACAGGTGTATAACTAAAACTATGCATGCATGCAATTTTACCGTCATCTGACGCTTGACAACGTTTACATCAACATAACCACATTTTATGACAAATGAGATCCTGCAAATATCACCTACAATGAGTAGTTCGGAAATGTCCCGCTGTGAACACTTCAATAAATTGGCAAACTTTTGTTCTAGAGTTCCGATCAGTTTCACTCACGTGCACGCCAGAAGACCACATGACAGTGACCGACATCTCATCGCATCTTCCATCTCTGGCAGAAACCTCCACCGGAGCGGGAGTGACCTCTTCCGCCGCCCACAGGCTCGTCACACAGTGGTAAAGCGAGCTGGAGGACCACTACCCCTCCACCTCCAGCGGCCACAAGTTCAGACCAAACAGGGTCTCACAGCCCCGGCGATGAGACCCGCACGACCTCCCCGGCGCTGCCACCCGGTATGTGGCTCGGGCCGCCCGCCGCCGCTCAGTTGCGCGCTTCCGCCGTCAGGCGGCGCTGCAGTCGCGCGCCCACGGACAGGGGGTGGTTTTTGCGCTGCGCTCCGGGCGTTTGCAATGTGGGGAACTGGGTCAGTTTTTGCTGTTGTCGCCACTATTGATTTCAATGGTAAGTGTGGGAAGGCGGCGGCATGCGGTGGTTTGCTCCAGCTGCAAGGACGTGGCCGTTATGCCCAGAAGAGTGGTGGGCATTTCATTTCTTACATAGGACGATTGACATTTCTCGCGACACTGAAAGTTCTATTGTCAGGCTGAGAAGGTCGATAAGTAGGTATACTTATGGACCATGACCTAAACAGAGACACGTTAGACAAAAACAGCTGGCAGCCGACACAGAGAAAGTAAAGCAAATCAGTCGCATGCTGTTTTACTGTTTTGAAAACTAAACATCCGATGCTATTTTTAAGGAAAACTTGTTTCCAAATTTGATGAGTCAGAAATATTAGTTATAAGTGCGTCATTAGCAAAAGCAAGTTTCAAGGAAAGGTTCCATTTATTAGTTGTACATAAGAACAGGCAGGTTGAAAGGAAGATATAATTGTGTCATCCAGCATGCTCAAATAACCTGCCGTATTACGAGGCAGCAGGGGAATTGATCTGATCTTGTAATAGGAATAGCTCTTTACGCCTGCTATTTTGTTGATCAGTCCCTAGAAATTCGAACATGTTTGATTGGCACATATTTATAACATACATTCAATGAAGCACTTTCGCTTAGCAGTCAGCTTTGTATTTAAAGGGACTGTCCCACCTTAACATTAGATTTGAGATGAGATAGCCATTTTCCGTGCTTGGCATTGAAATTATGTATCGTATAAGTTAAAACAACCACCGAGGTCGAATCAAAAATAAGTTTGAGTTTGGTTTTGACATCTCCAACAAAGAACCTTATAGTGTATTAGCATTAGGGTTCTTAATCGATGTCGTCATCTCTCTTACCGGCCAATGTTTGTGAAAGTCGACTTGTTTTACATTTGGCTGTACATAAGCCATACACTAGTCATGACCATATAGCAAGCGTGAAGGTTTTCTCTTATTTCCAAAAAAAATTCCCTTCATTATGACGTCATAGCCAATATTAAAAACGTAATTTTTGATGAAATTAAGCATGTTAGTGAAAACAATGTCATAATCCGTGTTCGGGTGTCAGCAATTACTTAATATTTAGCACGCACAGGATGCGGCGTACATTTGAGAAACTTTTGAAAAAGGTGGGAACAGTCCCTTTAACAATTGTGCCATAGATCGTTCATTGGTGATATCTTTAGCATTGACTGTTTTAGTTTTTTCGAGTATCCAGGACGCAGGAAACCATGGGGCAAGTGGGGCAGCATCCCCTGCAAAAGTCTTTGGAGTGGTGTGACCGCTCCCCACTTTGGAGGGCGACTATTGGTAATTTTGTAATCTCAGCATGCCACTGTTTGCATTAAATATAACCACATCAAGGTGCACACGCAAACACCTTGGAAGGAAAAATAATTGAAATTATTTATTCGAAGTCATTAAATTTAAGTAATCTTTTAAGTCGCTCTTGAGACTTTTTCAGTCATTTCAATGACTGCAATTTTAAATTGGTAGATAATTTTCCATTGAAACTTGGTGGGGCGGTGGTGGCGGCACCGCCGCGGTCGCCGTTTACGGTTCACGTTCGAGCCGGTCCGAAACCATGTGACAGCTTTGATGACGTCACCGAATTTGGTGCCTAGCGTTTCGTGACCGTGATCACCAATGAAGCCGCGATTGCGATTTTTCGGCGATCGCTTCAACTGTAGGTAGGTGTAAAAGCCAAGCCCTGACCTTCGTAAAAGCCAAACCCGAGCGCAAAAAAATGTCGGCTGAGTGAAATGCTGTCATACCCAGGAGCTGAGCATTAAGTGTAGCCGCGGATAAACCTCCTAAAAGTCTGCGCAGAACGGCACAAACTCTTTAATGAACGGTTTCCGAAAACAAACAATAAATCAGTGAAATGCTCTCAAATTACAAACATACAATAGGAGAGGACGGGGTAGCACCGACCTCTTTCTTTTGTCTCAAATTTTGGTAGAAGTTGATGTGTCTTTTTCAGGGTAACAGTTTACCTACATGCAACCACTGAACAATTT